>UFQX01000286.1:174855-419396 GCA_900497675.1 Arapaima gigas
TTTTTTTTTACCCTTCCCCCCCCCCCCCCCCAAATAAAAATATCATCTGGAAATATTGTTTCATTGTACAGTCTTAAGGAAATTTGAGGAGGGACAACATGCAAGTGTGAACAAAATGACACCCCCCCCCCCAAACACACATGCCCACACAAACCATACATCGCTCTGAAAGATTAGTGTACACCTTTCAGGTTTCCCCAGCTTGTGCCATTATGATACTATACTACTTTGACAATGGTAGCTGTAAAACTATTAGGTAAATGTAGGAATCCCAAAGGTACAGGCATTTTACACCGTGCACTTCCGACAACCATGAATCACCAGATAAAGCTAAGCGTCTCCTACACACCAACATCCACACACACTACAAAAATCCCTCTGTGGTTACAGTAGCGCGACGTCAGTCCTCCGTGACAGAGCTCTGCCCTCGGTGTGGGCGGTTGTTGCTATGTATTCCAGCCTCTAATTGTTCCTTACCATCACAGAGATGCCATCCTTGCCAGAGTCT
The DNA here is from genome assembly GCA_900497675.1 of Arapaima gigas. Lineage (NCBI taxonomy): Eukaryota > Metazoa > Chordata > Actinopteri > Osteoglossiformes > Osteoglossidae > Arapaima > Arapaima gigas. Next base: position 175,364 of record UFQX01000286.1, read on the forward strand.
GTCTGCAAATTCCTTGTTTTACATCAGTAAAATAAACTCTCTAATATTCATTGTTTACAATGAAAATCTGGGGAGACTATTATTATTGTTTAAATTCATTATTGGCAGAGGGGGCTCATAGCAATGTACTTCAGCCAAGAAGGGTTTTGTTTCAGGAAAATTCAACAGTAAACTGGTGTGCTGCCAGTCACAGGTCTGCTCCCAGTGTCCTTGTGTGGAGATTTCAAGCAGCTCCTATGCAAAAGTGACCCATGTTGCAAAGCACGTTATCACATTGCATCAGCAGCACATTGGGTTCAATTATATTCCTGTGTTTAAACCCAAAAGGGATATTTTCCTGAGATTTTTATGAAAAGTAATAAAGCCAGTGGGGTTTTGCTAACAGTGCCTGCGTGCTGTGTATTATTACTTTTTATTACTTTTGTTCAATAAACTATACCAGGGGCCCCAGAAACCAAATTTGCTGGCAATTCAAAGGCAACTATAGACAGTTTTTTATCTGTGAGTCCAGCACTCTGACTAAATCTTTTAGCTGTACACCTGTACCCTGGTATATGAGTGTAACTGGTTCTTAGAAATGGTTTGAATAACACAAACCTGGATACTGGGAAACTATTTCTATTATTTTTTGTTAGGAAAATTATGATTCATCCCAGGTTCATCTGAGAAAGCCCCATTAATTTCCCCCATTTCCTACATATTTTACTGTGATAAGGAAGTCTTTAAGCAGCAATTACTCAATTACCAAACAGTTGAAGAGGTCATCAATATGCATTTGTGTGTTTATATGCAGTTATTTTTTATTTGGTATCATATATATTTTTTTCTTTATTGTAAGTAGCAATAAACATAGTCAAATTTATTTTAAAAATGAAGAAAGGAAAACAAAACAGAAAAAACAATAGCTATATACCGACTGTAATGGGCTGTTACTGTAAAGAACTGTCAGCAGGGGTCTTACTGACTGAACAGAAATGAGCAAACTCACAAAAGCCCCATCTGCTTTTGAACCTGGGCCACACAAGGCCAAGACTGAGACCACAGATGCTGGGCAGAGTGCTGCCGCCTGGGGTCACCCTCATACTCGCACCCATTTCCAATATTTTTGCCATGCGGTTCAGCTCCGCTCAGATAGACCTTGTTTGTACCTGGACTAGCTGACTTTGATTCCGATCCAGGTTTTAGCACATACTGCTCATTATATCAGGAATTCAGAAACCCGAAGCTTGAATACTGGGGTATACGTGTGTATTTATTTTAAAAGGCAAAATAAAGCTAAAACAAATACGAATCTAGACAGCTATGTTCCAAAGACCAGATGATGAAGATTAGCCAGAAAGGTTACATACAATGGAAGCTATAGAAGACCCTAACCTTACCCCTTCCTGTACCTCCAGCTCTAAAATGCACTATATATCTCACACCCTGCAAGCGTGGGCTCCTGTCACCAACCCCATTCAGATCCATTCTGTCAAGAGCCCCACTGTTGTATACAGATCAATCAACCTCAGCTGTAAATAACATGATTACATACAGCGTCATTATGTAGCCATATATGCATCACGGCAATTGTATCTATTATATGCAAGACATGTTTAATAAGTGAACATCCACAAAGTGGGGACCCCTTAGCAGGTAGGAGCCGTAACAACCAGCACATAGCAGAGGCAGAGGGTAAGGTGGTGGGATTTAGTGCTCTGTAGTTTCCACAAGAGGGATTCCTGAGCCTTCCTGGTGTGGACTGGGGCTGAGGTATTCAAATGCCCGCTGGCTCTGGGTGACCAACTGCATGATAGGACTCAGGAGCATCTCAGTGGTGGAAGACTGGCGTCGGGGCACAGTTGGCAAAGGGACAGGTACTGCTTCAGCATCGGTGGCTGAGAGCGGCACGCTCTCCTGCTTTAGACTGCTCCTTCGGCTGTTGGAGTTAATGGGCGAGGCTGCCAGGCTGGAGGTGGTGGCACTGGCTGAGCCATGGCGGGATCTGCTGTACAGGCTCCTACGGCGCCGCCAATGGCCATCCACAGCCTTGAGGAAAGCACCGCTGCTGGAGCCTCGGCGGGAAGAGTTGCTGTCAGACAGGTCCTCCTGGCTCAGGTAGACATCCACCTGTTGCTCCGATGACTCCCGCAACTATGGGAAGAAGGTAGAGACAGACCAAATGCAGGAGAAAGGTTTAGCGCATGATGGTGAAATATTTACCACAGAGAACAAACGAGACATCAGAAGGTGAAGAGGAAGAAGTAACAAAATGAACACAAATCCACAGAGAATAAAAATAGGAGGAGCTGAAGAGGTTTAACAGCTGTAACTGTGAAAAAGGCTGAAAGATATTATTAAAATCAAAAGATAAAAATCCCAAATTAAGTAAAAAAAAACATATGGATTTAACTAATTACAGATGGATGTCACATTAAACATGCCTCTAATCCCAAGCAATCCCAAATAGACACTGTTCTGCTTTCTGCCATCCAAAACACTTTTAACAGCTTTGATATCTAAGTTGAGTCACACAACCCCACCATATAATACAGAAAACCTAAATAATGTATCAGCAGCTTTTCATCCTTCAGCAAGTGCTGGAAGGATCAGCAGATAGCAGTTTGAAACGCTGTCTCCTCTTTCCACTGAACGTGTCACTTATTTTGTCACCTGTCATGCTGGGATTCTGTCTCTATGGCACGGGCTTCTCAATATCACATCTGCTTCCAGGTTTCTGACATTTAGATCTTTCACAGCCCGTTAGACCTTTCAACAATATAATTTTATAATAGACTGATCACATTTGAGCTAATAGTTTAACTTAGTTAGGTCTGATCAAGTGACGGCTACCCTGTACCCTCAGAAGCATTAATCCTGATATTGCATGCCACCTTGGACAAAGCGATTAACCAATAATAAATAATATTCAGTAAGAGCATTAATAATAATAATGTGTCCATTTGAATGTACTGGGCTGGAAAACAACCGAAGAGCACGTGGGGGCAACAGGAGGTGGAGTTAAGGGAAGAACAAGATGTTCTCCTTAACAAGAGCCTTTATGAAACGTGCTGGGGCCCTTTTCAGTTACCAATTCAACTTCAGCTTCAATCACTCATCTTGCAGAGCAGACACAGGGAGCCAATCATGGGGATTAACAGCACAGCTCCTTGTTTTACTTTCCGCCCTCCAATGCTCTCTCCTGCCCTCCGCACATAAGCAGTCGCTTCAGACGCATCAGTGAGGTTCTGCAGGGCAAAGTGCGATGAGGAAGAGGCTGCTGCCAAAGTGCTCCAGGCCTTATCTGGAAAAGGAAGCTCAGGAGGTGGTAAAACAGGCGCACGGGCTGGACAAAAGCGCTGTGTCTTCACTGACTGTGCCCAGTGCTCAAAGAATTCACTAAACACAGCGAATTCACTGAAATTTTTTAACTGATTTTCTCATTTGACAGGTGTTGACATTTTTAACCTCCTTACGGAAGTAACTGAAGTCACAGACCCTATTTAAGACAGTTTCTGGTATCTGGAGGACTCTAAATCATGATTTTGATACCTGCTTTACCCATCTTACTGCTATGTAAGATACCAAAAGGAATGTACAAATGTCCACAACAATTCTGATAAATTTTTACATCTATTTGCTCAGCAGATGCTTTACTATGCAGGATTTAGCTGACAGATTTAACCAATGTGAATTACAAAGCTAGACACAATTTGCTAAGCAACCATTCAGCCATCCAGCAGCATAACACACACACGCACACACACGCATACAATAAGCAATTTTGAGTCACTATTCCAGCTGAAATATGTTTTTGACTGTGGGACGAACTCCAGGTGAACTGGGGGGGAGCATGTGAACCTCACACAGAGTGAGCAGAGCTCAAACCCATGTCCAATCTTGCAGTCTAGGCGCTGTGGTAAGGAGGAACATCTTGTATTTGTGAGGGCGTTGGTGTGTGGTGTGTGTGTTGGACCCCTGCAAACTCTCCCTGTGCAAGCAGCTGACTAATCATTATACTCCATACTGGATCAGTTTGGCATTGACCTTTCTTACCCTGAGGAGTGCTGTCTCACAGCAGATGTGGGCACATCATGTGTCTTTCTCTCTTGCTGTCACACACACGCACACACACAGTCATACATACACAGCCTTTTGGCAAAGATGTTTAGTTCCCCTTAGCTAATAATCAATTAAGTACAAGTTCTAACCTCTGAATGTATTATATTTGAGCCTATTTCACACTACTACTCATGGTGTTGTAGTAAATTCATTCTGCCTCTTCACTGAAACCCTGTTACATATATACTGGTGACTAACAGCTCTCTCTGTGGACCGGATACACTTTCTGAAATGACATGAGACCCAGAGATGCGATGATCTCAGACAGTCCCCCTGGTGGATGAAGATATCTAAGGTAACGCAGGAACATGCTGTCTCTAGCCTCAAGCAGGATCTTTCCTCACCATGCGATATGGGAGAACAATGATACCAAAGATAACAGGCTTTTCCCTCTACCAGCCAGACCGACAGACAAGCCAGAGACTGTGAATAACCTGAATATCAGGTATACGAAATGCTGCTGATTCATAGGTCATTCTTCTTCAGCTACAGAGAGAAAGTTCAGCACGGAAGAAGAAAGATGCTGCAGTGTTCTGCTGCAATGGACTGTTTTTGCCAAAATCCTCGGAGCAGATCAAGGTTCACTAGGCCGCTCAAAATCGTCATGGGGCAGGGCTGAAGTGCCCGAGCTGAGCTCACCCTGTGTGCAGGAATGTCCCTGCCCTCCTACATAGCCCCCCTGCCTGCAGAGTGGACTTTGTTCTCCTCTCTGCCACCCCCTGCAGACTGGCCTCCCTGGGGGTGCAATGCGTTAAAACATTAACACTTCACATGTAAAACACACCCTGGGGCCTTTTTCTCTGTTTTTTTATATCAAGTGTTATTTTAAGTAAGTACTTCCCAGAACTTCACATTAAATGCCCGTTTTCTAATGTCACCCAAGGCAATGTTGCATATTTTTTGGTCAGTAAGCTGCCAATAACTATTTTCCCATTTATACAGCTTGATTGTTTACACCGGAGGAATTCTAGTACAAGGGTACAACAGCAGGAGCAAGTATTCAAACATGAGTCCTAAAAATATACGATGCCTGCGCTAATGTCTAACCCTCTGCTACCCACTATCCCTACCCCTGTTAAAGCAGACATTAAGGTTTCATATGAAAATTCCTGGTTGAAGTCTAGAACAGGACAATAAATCAAATAGGATGAAACATTACATAATAAAATCAGATGATAAATGTTACATTTAACATTAATCATGCTTAATGTTATTCACCATGTAACTATGCAAAAAAAAAAAACAATAAAAAAACAGCCCCCCTGGGGACAGAGAAAAATGTACGACAAACATTAACTTGTGGTTACTGCTGGGATTTTAAATCTCTGGGTTGGAATTTTACAGAGGCTGTCAAGCTAACATAAAGGCCTCATAAGTGGGTAATACAAAGTGAGGTAATGCGAGTCGCTTGCGGGGGCACCTGAGGGCATCGCATTCCCATCATTCCAGCCAGCTTGCCCTCCTGCTTCCTTGAATTCCTCATGTCGCTGAGCCATGATGCCACTCCTCAGCGCACCTGGTCCAAGGGCCCCATCACCATCACTCTCCCCCCGTGTCACACACCAGCTTCTGCTCCGTTTGGTAAATTAAATACCAGAGAATACATGACTTGACACCACCTGAGCGGATGTGACAACCTGTGACCTTGCACACCATGCCGAGGGGCTGCGCTGCCGTCTTCGTTGCTGTGCATGCCAAGTGAGTGTGTGAGTATGAATGTAAAGCAAAACCTACTGTATATCCAATATCTAAACTCTGAATTATCTAAAGGTCTGAATTCACATTTCACACAAGTATGCAAATGCATTTTTGCATGGACTGTTATTGCACATACAGTTTGACCTTTTTGTGGTCCTCACGTCTGTCTAAGATAAACTTTTGGTAGGTGAGGTTGGCAACTTAATGTGGGCTTGACAGTATGGTGCAAGAGAGATAATCCGAAACTTGTACAGCACTATGTACAGCAAGAGGTACAGCTGTCTCCTGTTCATCACTGAGACAAAACAGCTTTCGTTTGCAAAACGATAAGAAACAAGACAGACTGAGAGCTGCACTTAATGCTAAGGACAGTGGACTAAAAGAGACTTGAGCAACAGTATGTGGAGGTGGGTGGCCAGAAGACATCAGCCTACATCAGATGGTTAGTGTAGCATCAGAAACCACTGTTAGCTGCAAGTGGCACCAAAGCAGGGTTGAACTGTACAGGCGGTGACACATTCCATGCATAGGGAGAGGCCAGGTTGGCAGATTTCAGGGGAAACAACATGGTGAGATATCTGTTTTGCCAGAGCATGTGGGGAGATGTAAGGTTGGTGAAATAACTGGGTGAAATTAACAGAGTAAGAGTATTTAACTGATTACTCATTATATCATTATACCTTGAGAGATGTGAGACATGGATCAGTTATAAGACAACAAATAACATCCACCACATGTAGTAAGTGAATAAGACATACATAAGGGGTCTTGAAGGACCTGAGGGCATCCTCACCACATTGTAGAGAGGTGTGGTGTTAATCAAAAGCTGGATGAGGATCTGGCTCAGCTCCCACAGATCATGCATCACTACCATCAGGCTGGCTTGAACCTGGCTCGGAAGGTTCAGGGCCACACGCACTGGATGAAGATCGAGGAATATGCGGACCAGCAGCATCAGCTGGCACACCACCAGCCTCCGCAGCTCTTCCAGCTGGTACACCTGTCCCAGGTAGAATGCCAGCAGCCTTCGGGACAGTGCAAGGGCGGCCTCAAGCAGCGGTGTTAGACCCACCTGCCAGGAAAAAGAAAATTGGAAAAAGCACCAGTGAGCTGCCCTGTGTGCAAAGAACCCGGATGTTTGAGTAGCACTTTCCCAACAGTTTTTTTACACAGCTCTCACCTCCACTGCAGAAGTAGTGATTCTGAGGCCCAGAAAGGCTTCCTCTGTGTGTTATAATTGCGTAGGGTTAGAACGTCCAGCAGGGGTGGTCGACCTGTCAGAGCTCAGGGATTTTTTCTTCCTTTACCCACCGTACAGATTGTATTTCCTCTCCTCCTTTGTCTACAATGTTTTTTACGACACTTGTTTTTGACCTTTATTATTATTGGTAACTGTGCCGAGTCTTTCGGGTGTATGAATATTATTTCTGACTAAGTGCCCTGCAGCAACCCTCAGGGAAGGGTGCTATACAAAATTAGAGAACTGATCTGAATGTACGCAGCCAACCACAACAATTCTGCGATGAAAGAAAGTAAACATACAGCTGTGGCGATGTCCTAATTGTCAGACGTCCTGCAGGGATAATTAAACATAATGAAGCTGGCAGACGGAGCAGCAAAGGCTGGCTGTCCCCAACAAACAGGATCCTCCCCCTCCCCCGTTGGTGCGAATGGGACTGCGGGGTGCTCCAGATGGATGGCGCTTGTGGTTCCATATAGTTCACATGCCCTGCTTTAACACACAGTGTTTTGCCTTTCTCCCCACCCAAAGAGTTCAGCCAGGTCAGATGTAAACAAACTCGCTGCTGCTGTGTAACCAAAACTGACAGCCACAGTAAGACGACAGCCATTAAACCCATCAGAAAGCATAACTGCTTTTGTACTTCAAAGGCTGGGTGGCCATGAAGTGAACACTTGAGCTTCACTGCATTCATGATATATTGTGACAAATTTATGGTGTCTAATGCCATGTTTCGCCTTATAGGATTTGACCATGTCGTAATATTTTTGGAAAAAGTCAACAGCTGGGTTTGAACAAGGACGTAGACAACAGGGTTTGACTCAGTGCCATACAAGCAGCTACTCTAAGACTGGTTCTCACTGCTCCTATGCATCAACAGTTCAGCTGCGACAGGATACTTGTCTGTCGCTTACATACAAGGGGGTCACACGGAAGCCAAGTTCTCACCCTGCTTCACACCCGGGTGCATCAGCAAAACTCAGTGATGTCAGGAACACCTCGAATGGGCTCATCAGCCCTGAAGTCAAGTCCTCCTCAGCTGTGAATCAGCGCTTTGCGTCGACCACCCAGGTTGGAGTCGATGTGTGCGGCACAAACGTCAGAAAGAGGCCTTTACTGTTGCAAGCACCAAAACAAACTGTGAGTAGGTCTAAGCTTAGTGGTCTGTTACGTCTTCAGTCCTTGGCAGTTCTTCTATTGTCCAAAGACAACCTGACCGCATGAGGTTAAGCCAAGGGTGGTCCTTGGGTGATTTGCTACCTCAGCTGTCTGTACATTAGCACAGTCCCATCGCGATACAATAGCTTCATGCCACAGTGCTGCTAGAGTGGGAGGGATATGAACCCAAAAATACAGCAGCAGACATACTGTGCGGATCTAAACTGCCCTATACTGTCCACCTAAACTCATGTGAAAAAGAACAAGTTTCTGGGAATTGAACTCAAACTTTTGACTGGAACTGTTGCTGTGACCTTTGCTGATCTCTGCTGAAACACAACTATTATGAGCAGACAACAGGCCGATATTGCAGACAGTTGCCGTCCCATAACACAATAGAGTCACATGCAGATTTTGGCAGGTCACAGCCATGTTGGTCTGTAGCACGTGAATTCGAGACCACGAGGTTGGAGGCGCAGAGCTGCTGCCAGATTGGCAGGCGTAGACACACATGGCACCCTGGGTCATCTTTGGAAAATCCTCCATGCTTGTTTTGTGGACTGTTTGTCCACCCCGGTCCTCATTTTTACCGGGGAAACTAGGGCAACTGGGTCTCCTGATGAGAGGGCACTTTTGCAGGGGGGAGAAGATAGAGAAGCCAAAGATGCCAGGGATCACTGGTGGGCACATCTCACTGAGCAACACTCTCCCTCACGTTTTCAATCACGTTTCGCCACCCCAGGTGTCTATGGGTCTTGTAAAGAGTCGTACGGGTGTGTGATGACCCCTTTGGGTCCTGGCTATGTTCTACAGCGGTCAGCCAGGCATTGTGGTGTCTGTCCCCCAATTACACTCCTTCCAAGAACTATCATGCTCCTTCAGAGCAAATTAATGGCCACGTGAGACATCTCCAGGCTGCGAATGCTTTAATGCAGAAAGACAGGCTCTGCCCACCTGGCCCAGAACATCTGACAGCTGTCTTCAGTCAAAAGCCATCTCCACCAGGAGCAAAACTAGAGAAGACTCCCTTAGATCAATCCCCTCCCCCACATATGTCCTACAGATTGAATTACTTAATGCATTTGCTTAAGAAAAACAAGCTGGAAGACTGAGTGCTCCACCAAGACACTAAAGACAGGCGGATATCATGGAAAGAGGTCGTCAAAGGACCAGGTCAGAAGAGGGGAATATTCTCCCCCAGGAAACATATTCCTGTTTAAGTCAAATTGACAGGGTATTGAAATGCTTAAAGCCAAATACCAAAAACAAAAATGCCACCAAAAATGTTTTTTCCCTGAGAAATTATGCACAATAACTGTGGAACTCGGCCCTTTGTCCTCATGTACTATTCTTATCCATACTGACCAGCCAGTAACCTTCTCTTCCACCACTCTAAACCAGCACTTCACCCACATATAGATGACTACCTCAGCCGTAGAAGCGCAGTTTAAAATAACTGCCTGACATTAATATAAACGTAGCATTGAAGCAAAGAACTGAAAGGCACTGCAAAACGCAGCAGTAATATTCACTGTGAGTCATTTCATGGCTGGTGAAAAAAACACGCCGTGTGTGTCTGGACCAACTGAGATGGTTCTGCTTACATTTGTTTCTGCAGTTCACCATAAGTAAAAATGGTCAATAACCTCTTTGCAATTGCAGTGGTGACAGAGCATCACAGTGAGACAGATACACCCCGGGCTGACAATGGATGCTGGAGGTGACCAGGGACAGACTAATATATGTGACATGTAATTTTTCTCTGATATGGTTTAACTGGAACACAGCAGGGGTGTCACTCGGTAACTGTACCCATCTTTTCAAAGTGTCACAGCATGTAACAATCCACCCATTAGATTTCATCAAATGTCCCTGGTTCCTCCCTCTCTCCAAGATATTATCAGGACACACGGTTCAGAACAACTGCTCCTCATAAGATGAAACATATGATTTCTGTCTAACTTACTTTTGTATTGACCATTTTATATGAAAAAGTTAACATTTTGTAAACAACACTGGGAAGTTTACGGACCTGACACCCCCAAAATGTTCTGCACAACATTCACGCAAGTAGGGAAGCAGAACCATCCAAGAGCATTTCCTAAGAACCATGTCCAGATGGTTTTTGTTCCTGTCAGGCAACAAACCAACTCTTAACTCATCCCATGTAACTTTGTTTTTGTTAGATATTCAGCAAAAACTGGATTGGTGTTAACCAGTGATTTACAGTTTACTCAAAATGCAGGTGTTTCATGGGATTTTACGGGATTTTTTTAGGTGATGATTTCAACTGGTGTCTTTGGTACTGAGGGGAATCACACTTTTCCTCATTTTACAAAGTCCGGTGGGAATGGAAGTTTGTTCGTAATGCCGAACTGTTCACAATTCTACCCATTACGTCCTAATCAATAAACGTTTAATCCCTCAGTTTATTCACACTGGAAATTTGGTTAAAACCATTTCATGCTCTAATGAATTAAAAATTTCCTGTCTGATATTTCTTGTATTTTCCTCAACTGCGTGTGCAACACAGGGTGCTGGGTCTCTGTTGACACTGTGCTGTGTTCCACGTTACACAGGCAGTGCAGATGAATGAAACAAGGAGAGTGAGTTGCAGTGTGACGGAAGATCGCATGAGGAGAAAGCATTAAAAAGTGTTTCTGAATGTCAACTGTACGCCTCTTGGTGAAATCCAGCAAAACTGGCCACGAGGAAGAGACTGATGCATTATATAAATATGTTTATCAGCATCTTGCTAATTTAAGTTTGCAGTCAAAGAAAACATTAAAATAAAAAACACACCTGTTTTTTTTTCACTGGATGGTGCTTGAGAAAGTTTCAAAAAAAGCAATAATTTAAAAATACTGTGCATTCTCCTACTACCCCCGCCCCCCAGCAGTGCCATTTCAATTTTTGCTCCGAGGGCATTTTTTTCCTGCCCTTTTCCCCCTCTCATGGCAGAAAGTGGAACTACAGGCAGTTTCTTTTGCTCTGCAACAGAGAAATTTCAGAAGATCAAACGAAGAGGAAAATACAGTTACGTAAAGAAACTAGGAAACCTTTCAAAATTTTCAATTCAGATGTTTGTCACACAACGTATAAGTGTTTATAATGTTTGAGCAACTGGCAATCTTACTGCCCTCCTGCAGGAATATGTGCGCTACTATAAGAAATGTCTTGAACAGCAGAATGTTACACTTTCTGGTATGAAAAAACATAGCAACAGAGGTCCCCACAACAGGCATCCTGTACCCTATTTACCATTAGGTTTTATAACACAAACAACAGCTTGTTTATGTTTTTGAGAGAAATAAACAAAGGCTAACAAAGAATAAAAGCAGGAATGTCTGAGTCCTCATTCACCCACTTAATAAGTGTTGTATTATTTGTTTTCTCCTATTTCTTCTCTTCTCTTGCCAGTATTTCTCAACAACATTCAGTGCCAATGACCAACCATTAACTCTCTGAAGATGGGTCTCTGTCATTGTTAAAAGTGTGAGGACAATGACAGACTGTGCATGTCCTCAGTGCAGGGGTGAGGACAGAACATAAAAACAGGCCTTTTAGGGAAAAAAAAACAGAAGCCGCAGATTTATGACACTGACTGTTTGACCGAAGAAAAGTTAGCCTAACAGACTCTTGGCCTAAATATTCCAATTCACTCTAGGCAAAACTGGGAACAAACAAGCACAAATAGGCTTCACTCTTATCGTCACAAATAGTATTTTCTAAATGTGTTCCATACTTACATTGATGCAACCCTTATTATCCAGCAAGACCTGTACCACCAATAGTGAACTTCTTGCCCAATGTTACTAATATTATAAAATAAAAAGACTTCAGATTTCGAGTTAATAGTGTCAGTCAGCCTGGCAGATCTGCTTATTTTTAACTGCTGTACAAGTTTCACGCCACTAACACACTAAATGTTAAACATGAGTTAGAAATGCTATGATAGCTATTTTGCACAAAAAAACTGTAGAATGGTATGTAGAACAATTTTCCCTTAGCTATGAGGTATGAAATCTTTCTGCATGTTTAGACAGCCCTGATTCATCACCCTGTGAACAGTATCCTGGTAGTGGGTCTACCAGGCTTCACTATCTGGGCATCTGTTCTCCTGTGCCCTTTTCTCCACCTAATACCCAGGCCACAGGAGTCCCTCCAGGCATCACGTAGGCACAGGCCTCATGGGGACCATCCCCAGTCTGGCTGCCCTATCAGCGCACATAATCGCACATTCCACCTCCTCCCAGCAGGCCGCCTATAAGCAGACGTTTGGGCAGAGAGAAATTCACTCTGTTGACCCTGGGTTCACGTACCACTAAATTTGCGTTTATATCAACATTTTTTCTTAGAACAATCCTAGCAAAAGGAATAAATAAACAGCCATGAAATGTTCTAGGCCTGATTCCAAAGCCAAACTAGATAGAACATTTTCTCCCTACTTTTTCTGCCTCTTTGTCCTAATTATCATCACAACAATGGACATCTTGCATCAACTACACGTTACACATATATTTGCATGTACTGTATATATTCAGATATAGTAAATGCTTTACTTAAAAACCCGCTTTGGTACACAGAGGTATATTTGGCCCCACTGCACCTGTATTTTGTATTACAGGTGACCTCTGACTTGTCTCTTCTGATAACCACCTAAGTTTAGCTTTACCAGTACTGTACATAAAGGTACGTTAAAGTATGGCCGTGTCTGTGTGGCTTTACACCCAAACACGCTCCGCAGCTGAAGGAAACCAAATGCCAGCTTTGTCCTCCAGCTTTGTCTCAGCCAGCCAGAGCCCCAGGGGCAGAGGTCCGGAAAACGTAATTACCCTGAGTCCCATTCTCAGACGATGAGCTCCGGTGTCCTCGTATGTAGGCAGGAAGCTAATTTGAACGCCCAAGTCATGGTGCAAGGCACGTAGCATGGCTATTTATACCCAGAATCTAAATAAATAAACAAATAAAAGCGACATTAAACTTATGCCTGAAGGGGACTTTTAAAGGAAGTGCAGCTGGAGTGCAGGATGATTCTTAGGGCCAAAGACTCTGCAGCACTGAGATGTTCGGGTCATTATGTGCTTTTCCTTTATACCACTTCTTTTCTTTTTCATAACGAATGCCTTCTGTGTGACGCTTGTTGACATTCTTGGGTAAACAAAAAAATAAAGAAATGGAAACCATGAAATAGAGAACACTTGATCTAATTTGGCTGCATATTTCTTGGCTTTTATCCAACCATGCAGGGCAGTAATAAAGAAAGAAACCGTAGCCCATGATATTAACACTCCATCTTTAACTATTTCCCCACTGTTTTATGTTTTAAAAACAATATTTGCTCATCTTTGTTGAATCAGATCTCAGGCAACAGCCATACTTGCATGTTTAACTACTATGTACCTATTTCGTTCCTTAACAGCTTGTTCTTGTCAGGGTCATGGAGGTTTGGGGCCTCTCTAAGAAGCACTGGGGACTGGGGTGGCAGAAATACAGCATAGATGGGACACCAGTCCATCACAGTGTGTCCAAATGTGCAGTTACCCACTCTGGATAGTTTAGAGTCATCAGTTAACCTGAAATGTGTTTGGACTGTGGGAAGAAACCAGAGCAGCTGGAGGAAACTTATGGAGATTCGTGGAGAACATGCCACCTAGACACAAACTGGACCCGACTGAAACTGACACCCAACCAGCCCTTGTGCCAAGATACAGCAGTCCCTAGTATCTAATGTAAATATTATCATTTCTGGTTAATGTGATTTTATACTGGGAGGTTATAAAGAACATGGCTATTCAGCGTTAGCATGGGGTGGCCAGGGGACAGGCTGCATGAGGAGGGTGTGGTTCTTCTCACCAAGTCAGACAGGTCCCCCAGGGTGAGCAGCCCCTGGCGCAGGCGGTCCCTCAGCATGTCGACCCATTGCTGGAGCAGCAGACCCACGCGGAGGCCCAGGATGCGGGCACGGGTCCACAGCCCCGGCTCGCCATCTTCATCATCCTCCTCCTCCTCATAGCGCTGCAGTCTCAGCTCCCACTCTCGCTCTGCAGGGACAGCAGCTGCTTAGGTCAGTAATGCATGTGTTCAGCAGACATGCAGTCTGGTGGAGATCTTCATCATATAATACAGTCAAATTCCAGTTTACAATCCCAATCCATTCCTGAAAGCTGGAGTTAAACAAGAAAAACATAAATAGGGAGCATATTTTCCATTATTTTAATTGGGAAAAAATGTAATTTGTTCAAACCCTCATTAAAAAACCCTTAACCATTTTCCCCAAATATCACTAAAATACTGTAAAACACCTATGTATCCAACCATGATATCTCTCTCTCTCTCTCTCTCTCTCTCTCTGTACAGCAACAAACATTATCAGTACACAGATCACATTGTGCAGGTGAGTGGACACAAAGCCACAGCAGATCCCCCTCACTTACACTTGGTCAAGTATTCAAAAGTTTAGCACCCAGGGATTCCAGGATGGGCTCTGGACCATCACAGTCCTCACCAGGAAACAGCAGTGAACAATGATGGATGTATGGAAATGTTTTATTTACAACTGTGCTTGGTACTCACAGCCTGTTCCATTTACCTTTTAGTGTTGGGCTATTGCTGTTAGTGGTGATTTTACCTGCATTTGTGCTCCCCTGTTAGCTACCTGTGAGTTCCCAACACGTGAGTGATGCTTCCTTTTTTAACAGAATTGTGTGCCCTCAACCCACCCCACCCCACACCCACAAGCAAGGCCCCCAGCTGAGAGAGGAAAATGTTTTTGCAAATATCAAGTGTGTGTAATTGCCAGCCTCTGATTCACACGTGTGGAGCTGGGGGGGGGGGGGTTGCACACACTCACTCACAGGCCCCCTCTCTCCAGCCACCCTCCTGCTGATGATCTTCTCCTGTTTCCAGGAGAAAAGGGCTGGGTGGCCCTTTTCACTCCAAATACCTGTGTGGTTAGCAACCAGCAAGGCAGCTGTGCAGGATCACCAAGGTAACCACACTCACATACAGTATGACTAATTTGAAACACAGAAAAACAGCCTCAGATTCTTTCTTTGGCAATAAGGAAACACCAAAATATTTTTTCTAAAATGAATATTATTTAGGATAGTTCTTCATGGTACTCCAAAAACTGCTTGCAGTTTCTTTTTTTTCCACTTTTACTGTCCGGTCCATAACGGGTTATTATGTTGGTTTCTTAGCCACACCAAATTATACCACTCCAGTCCCGGCAGCACCAGTTTGTTCAGATATTTAGGTCTTTCAGCCTGTATGTCTCCTAACACTCTGTGAACCACATTTTACTGCTCTCTAAAACACGCGAGTTTTCTAAAGTCTCCTGGTCATGCGCATCTACCCTGCTCTCCTATTTAAACACCTGTAACCACCACTGGGGGCAGCAGGTTGGTTCAGCAAGTATCACTGCTGTCTCACAGGGCCTGGACTTTCTGAGTGTGGATTCAAGTCCAGCTCAGTGTGTGTGGAGTTCAGTGTTCTCTACATGTCTGTGTGGATTTCTTCCCACAGTCCAAAGACATGTGATTCAGGTTAACTGGTTACTGTAAATTGGGTGTGGCCACCTTGCAGTGGACTGCCAACTCATTTGGAGTGTTCCATGTTCTTTCATAACCTAGTACCCAACTCCTATGACTCAGCTTAGGATTCAGTGATTACTGAAAAAGGATGGATGGATGGATGGATGGATAACTATAGGTAACACATACTAATATTGAGTCAAAAAGCACAAAACATGAGGTGCAATAGTGCCCCCTGTTGGCACTCTGGAGGAAATGTCCACAGAAAATCCACTCTTCTGTCTGGTCACAGCTTGTAGATGCATCTCTTCTAAAAAATTAGATAAACACACTTGCTGGCCACTATGTCAGATATTGCCTGGTGTTTCATCACACTTTGCCTGCATCTTCTGGACAGTGACCTATTCTTCTATTATATTTCTCTTAACTGACACATTTATATAAATAACAATAATAATGTAGGCGGTTCAGGTGAAGTACCTCCCTCAGGGTTCTGCACTGCCAGACCCCCAGAGACCTTCATGTTAGAGGCCTGTACTGCTACGCTCTGGCCTGCACCATACATCCAGCGGGGTGAAGGACTCACGCAGGGCGTCCGACAGAGGCAGGTAGTACACGCCTGCCTCTTCAGAGCGAGTCAGCAGCTCATCCAGCACAGAGGCCACGGTGCTTCCCAGGCTGGAGTTCTGGACAGAGGTGACACTGGCTCGTAAGACCACCCGTGTCTGCTCCACCACCTGCTCCGTCCTGTCCACCACCTTGTCCACCCCCTCATTCACCCGCAGCTGCAGCTCATCCAGTGTAAGAAACAAGGTCTCCCTGAAACGGCCTACCACCTGAGGGGGGCAAGCCAGACAGAGGGGAAGCACAGGGGACAACCCAAAGGGATTTCACACAGTTGAATTTGTGCTTTAGTACACAAACAGGTGTAGAATGTGGCAAAGGAATTAGTGCTTCAGAACATTTCAGAGATCTTGCTGAAGAGATGAGCACATGTTGCAGGGAAGGTTGGACGTGCACAACTCACACACCTCTTCTGCAGACTGCTGCAGGACGGGGAACCTCTTCTCCAGCTCATCCAGACCCACGCAGGCGTAGCTGTTGGCCATGGAGACTGCAGGAGCGTCAGACAGAGAGATGTAAAGAAGGGGGTGCAGAGACGCCCTTCAAGCACAGCCACAATGATGTAATGACAAATATGCCTATTCATATCTTGCATCGTTCTCAGATATACAGCTGAGAACAAATGGATGTTGGAATGACATCAATTCCTGGGGACTTACTCTGGGGCTCCAGCCTCTGCAGCAGGGGGGCCGAATGGCGGGCGGTTGCCAGGGACATGCTGCGGATGCTGATGACTGCGATCCCCTCCACCAGGCCCACCAGGGGGTAGCGACCCTTCAAATCCACATAAGTAGTAGTTGCGATCTGCAGCGCTGAGCTGAACAGGGGCAGCCGGGCAACTCGCCGCAGCACATTCTCCTGCAGCACAAAAACGGCACGAGGGGATTCGGATCTCCTGCTCAGAGTCCTCTACTCTGTCAACCTGTGTCCACCTGGCTGCCAACCCAGCAGTGAAGATAAAGTCTGTTCATGCAGACCGTAAACACCTCACACCAACGGTATGACCAGAGGAACTCACTCTAATCGTCACCTGTCAGAACACATCCAGTATGTAGCCGTGTTCACATCATAAAGCACAGTGTTCACGACTATATTCTTATTGAACAAACTGTTACACCATATATTTATTGAAGTATTTTGTCCTTTTGCTTCTGCTGTGACTATAGTTGTAACTACTACTTTAATATGTGTTGTGCAGGAAGATTTGTCATTTACCTTATTTGTAAACAAGTGAATGTGTGGGGTTTGAATAATTCTGCAAACATTTAAATTTTTTATTTTCTTTAAAAAATATCTGCGAGCAACTTATTTTGGCTCTGAGAATTAAGTGTTAGAATATATGAATTAAAAAAAAAACACTCATTCAAAAAATATGAGTGCAATTTGTAATCCAGGCAATGTTGGTAACTTTCAAGGGGTTTGAATAGTTTTGTAAGGCACTGTGTGTAAGAATAAATTGTGTTTTATTACCTTTGTAAGTTACCTTTCTCGGTAGCACAGCAGGAAGCAGTGATATCTAAAAGCACCTGGATGTTTCCCTAGACATGAGTTTGAATCCAGCTCAGTCTGTGTGGTGTGTAATCTACCTATACTATTGACTATATATTGCGTGTGTGTGTGCGCACACTCTGATACACTAGCATGCTGCTGAGGTTGAACCTGGCTCTGGACCACTGCGATCCAGAAGCAAACAGTTGACAAAAATGAGAGAAAAATGGACAGCACTCACCTCACTCATCTGGCGTGTGTCCAACATCTGACTTTCCCAGATAATCTGAAAGAGAAGGTCAATTTAAAATACACAAATTCAAAACACTTTCTAGTCCTCATAATTTTTCAAAATAACTTTGCTGGTTTTCCTAACTTCTGCTTGGCGGACTGTTTCAGACTCTTGCACCAACTTCCCATGGGGCAGTCAGCTGCCTAAGGACCACAAAGTCTTTTTCTGTTAATCCCATTACAGTATGAAAATTAGTCTTTTCCACCACAACACTGCTGCTTCAGTAAGTGATTTCAAAGTGAACCCCAGTCCTGCCCTTTTCAGACAACAAACAAGGCCTTCATGCTCAGATGCAGAATCATGGAAGTAAAACTCTGCAGAGCATGTTACTAGACAGAAGTCATAAACCTGTGACAAATTAACCACAGGTCTGCAGACAATGGTCACATTCATGGGCTTCTTTGTAAACATCAACATTTACAACAAATATATTTAGTTCCATTTTTTTCTAAAACTGTTGAGCACCATGAAAATGTAAGACTATAAGAAACAATGTTTCACGTGTGTTATAAAGCATGCAAATAATTGACGCATATGTTGCAAACAAAACATTTGGGACCCATTACTGAGTATGATATAGGGCAGATTATATGAAGGAGTCTAAGGAGGCAAAAAAATTATTTTTTTTTTTACTATCACTGACTTTGCAGTCCTCCAAACGCCTGTAACTAATCTGGGAATTGAGGGCACAAATTTTTGCCAGTGGCTTTTATGAAAAACGCCCACATATCTGGAGTACAGTAAACACATTTAGATGTATTCATTGCTGATGCTTTTCCAGAAAAATCCAAACATGGGATTTGCAGCCGTTCCGCTGCCACACATAACTCAAATAGCTGCCTGTAGACGAGAGAATAAGACAGTAAATGCACTGGCTGTGTGTGTCACAGATTCTCAAACATACAGACATTTTCATGTTTACACCTTCATAGATTTTGGCTGCAATTCTTTCAAATTTGACTAAAATTTAGCCAAATTTTTGTTGTGGAGTGACTACAACGTGTATTATTTTACACCCCCACTCAGGACACATAAGCCTTATGCACCTGAAAAGGAGGGTGGGACGGCTTTCATTCAACTCACTTCCACAGTGTTTACTGTGCTTTTAGAGAGTCATTTGCTGCCTGGTGTTTGTGACTATCTGCAGTCAGAAACAGGATGATTTTTTCCATGCTAATGGGATGAATTGGCCAGCAATTTAAACTGAATAAGAGTATTAGGTTTTGGGTTTCAGTCATATCATTTGAAATTTGCTTTAATGCAGTTCAAACTTAATTATTAACCTGCTCTTTGGCCAAGGCAGCTTGCAATGTTAATACAGCAGCCTGAGCCAGTTACTGTGACTCACCCATTTACACCGCTGGGCTACTTATTGTGGAACAGTCCAGGGGATGTGAAACAGGATCCTTTCCAGGGTAATGTGCAGCTGTAACCACTGCTGCACCTGTCATTCACAAATTATTACACATTTTTTTAATTTATTATTGCATAGGACTTTTTTTTTTTTTTTACAGAAGCCAGCTCATAAATACGCTCACTGGCCACTTTATCAGGTATATCTAGTCAGTACTGACTGGTAGTGGTGGTGTAATGGGGCAGGGGGTGGTTTTGTCACACTTTTTGGGTTTTTTAGCACCACTGGAGCATTGTTTGAACGTCAGAGAGTCCCAACGTCCCACTGATGCCAACCAGGTCCGTCCATCCCTTCGTGGCCAGTCTGGCCTTTCTCAAGCTGATCCCTCCAGCAGGAAAATGTGCCATGTCACAAAAAACACACAAAATCTCAGGATGATTCCACAAAGAGGTTGGTGCTTTTACTCCACCCCCCATGGGCTGCACAGTCGCACATGCTTATGATGAGGCTGCAATGTCAGCAGAATAAATTTTCTGCCAAAAAAAAAAATCTGCAGAAATTGTGCAAAGGAGTCAATCCAACATGGAGCAAAAACCCTGTTGCTCAGGTCACGCTATGCTGAGGGCAAAGTGAATGCCTTGTTAAGTGTACCTAATAAATTGGTCAGTGAGTGTACGTCAAAGAATTTTTTAAACAAATTTTTTGCAGATTATCACTTAGTGGTGGAATAGATTTTGGATTTACAAACAAATCAAACTGTGAACAGACACCGAGTCTTAATCGCGTTGGAAGATCAGCACCAGTGTAAAAAGAACCATAGCAGGTCAATTTTAAACATGAGGAACAGTACAGCGTTTTAGCCAGCATGGTGAATCAAGGTAACCCGTTTACAGTCTTGCCAAGCAGAACAGTCCAGGAGTGCAATGTGCTGCATGGTTGTACTGCTACAATCCAAATAGAAAGTGACAAAACCCAGCATCTGTGAGGTCGTTGTAATATCTGAGACAACTGATCACATGGCATCACTGACGAATAAAAATAGATAATAAATAAATTTAAAAAATAAATTAAATGTACCAGTCTGGGACTTTTTCATGCAACAGACCAGTGATACAGTGAAAATCTGACTTCTGCATAAGATGTGTTCCATCGCAGGGTGGTGTGTCTGCAGAAACGTGGTCCCAAAAATGGTGCTTTTATGAACAATTTCTGTTTTTCATTGTAGAACACTTTGAAGACGTTATTAGAACCTTGTTCCATAATTAAGCAATACTTCAGAAAGTATTAAAGAAACACTGTACCTTTTTTTGGTTTGTTTATGACAATAATATTTCACTTCCATGAAGAGAAAACAGTTCTACTCATTTCAGACTTGTTTCGAAAAACAGTCTTCAGAAGCATCTTTAGGTTACCGGTTCGGTCTTGAGGGCCATTTTGTAAGACTAACAGTATCGGCAAAGTGACCAATGGAAATCTGTGTCGTTGATCAAACAGTCATTAAATTATTTATAGAACAAATTGCTGTAAATATTTTCCCAGGTGGTGACAAAGTGAGTGGACATGACAGTAAAAATATCAGTTCCTGGAGGTTGAGGCTATCTAAAAAGTATACAATTTCATAACCGATGCCACTGTTTTCGCCTTTACTTTAAATATTCCTCAGGGTGCCAATAATTTTTGAAACCCGTGTTTTTCAGAAAAAAGTACTGCTCAGTAAAATAAACATATATGGTTTCCCCATATGTTTGAGCCCAAAGTACAACATATTGTATGTGTTGTTTATTTTATATATTCATTTTTGCTCAGTTTCATGAATGGTGCCAATAATTCTTGAGCTGACTATATATCTGCATAGCAAAATTTCCACTTTTTCAGGAATCACTGCTTATCACCATATATCATTTATGTACATCTAATAGACTAAATTTGATCTGTTTTCCTACAAATGATTCCAGTAGATGTTCCATACAGTAGCACTGCTCAAAATAGTAGTATGTTATACAGTATATATATATATAACAAATTTTACTGCAGGGTGTTGTCCTCATATGTGACCATGGAACATCTCGGTGATGATCATCATCTGAACCTCTACCTTCTTAAACATCAGGCTTTTTACAGAAAGTTATTCTTCTATAAGTGTAACTGACTAACTCTTTAGCATATCATTTCAAGGTTATTTTTTCACTTGAAGAAATTGTGGCTCAGTAAGTCCATCTGGGTACTCGATGAGAGCTGAAAAAGAAACCTTCATGCCCTGTCAACACCCAGGATTCTGGCTGCCCAGTGCTACTCTGTGTGTTTTTCAGCTGCATAGATCATATCTGCCAAGGAAGCCAAGATTCTGAAAGCTTCTCTATCCAAAACACACAAAAATTCACATTAACTTCTGGTGTTGAAGAATCTATGGAAGAGTTGAAATCAGCCTGTTGTTGAGGTAAATAAACTCTACTGGAAGCCTGGGATTAATGTAAATTAATCGCTGAGTGATTTAAATGGTTTTTTCAAAAAAATGTGAGATCTTACTACATTAGCTGCTCATTTTTTGAAATTTAGGCTACACAGAATTGGACCACCCATCCTCGAAGTGTTACAGGGTTTCTGCACCATTAGAAAAGCCATCAAAAGAACATCAACGATCCAGGATTTTACAGGTCTTCGCACATTTCAAAGTTTTACCAGAAAAATGACCCGACCGGACATAATTAATAATATTTAATACAAATAGTCTCTACCTGCTGTTTTGGCCCAGACACTCTCACAACTCACTTCTATCAACAGTACTCACTACACCTTTGACTTTTTAAGTTAATGTCAACAAACTACAAATAAACAAAAAGCTGGAGCCATGAAAGCCTAAACTGTGGATAAAGAGGAGGTCATAATCAATAGTCAAATAATCTATAATCTTACCCACCAAGTGTGATAGATGCGAATGGTCGGCTGTGGATTCTTGCCACAAACTGCTCGGCTGAGCCTCTCAGTACTTTGCCACAGACGTCTTCCCTCCTCTGTGTGACCAAACAGCTTTATGGCACCGACTCAGGAGGTCGGCAGCAACACGGCCTTTTCAAATTTGCGTGGCTGCAACACGTGACGCCGAAACGACATGTGGAAAAAGTCGCCACTGACCCCTCGCGTGAAAGCCTCCCACAGCCGGGGGGCCTTTTTCATTCAGCCACATTTTTGTAGCTTTATTCCACATTAAGCGAAGACTTGCCGCTCAGCCGAGGCTTCGGTTTTTACTGTCTGACGACGTCACGCGCGTGGCTGCACCCTCGCGCGGTCCTCCACCGCGCGCAGGCCCACGTTCTGTCAGAACCCGCGCAACCGCCGGACGTTCAGGGAAGAAAAAAAGAACACTGCGAACATGTCACATACGTGTTTGTTGAAATTATATTTATTTAATTAATTATTTATTATAAGCGTACAAAACAGTTAACCGTCCAAAAAAGTAAATTCAAACAGCTTTCAGGGCAATTAAACAATTTCTAATTAAAATAAGAAAAGATTAAATCAGTGCAGAAAAAAAACCATTTCACATTTGTTCACCTCATGTTCTGAGTCTACAGTCCACTTATAATATTGTAGATATGAGACAAAAAGTACAACACAAACAGGTCCGAACGTGGCGATTTGTGTGAGGATGACAAAACACCTGGGGGAAGTTTAAAAGCAGTTTTCTGCGGTTATGTAACAAACATCCATGACACTTGAAAAGTCATTTTAAATTAGCTTACGTCAATCTATAATTCTGCGACTTCTTTATTGACATCCATTAAAATTTAGCTCGATCACACCAACACTCATACAACTTGTATTAAACGTGTAAGGGGGGGCAGCGGAATTATGCGAAAACACGCGAAATCACTTGTGATCGATATCGGCGGGTGACAGAAATCCGGCTGAAGGAGGGAACGTGTTTGTGGGAAAAGCTCCGCTGCAAACAAACGCCATTTCTTTGCGCGATAATGTGCACATCAGTCCGTATTAGTGCGGCGCCGCCGTAAAAGCTCCGCTGACGCTTCTCCCACGCAAAAAGCGCTCGTTCTGCTGAGGGACAGACGTTCTGCCCCGAGACATCTTGTTCCGCCTCTTCATCGATTCCGCCCGGCATTAACAGCAGAAAAAGTTATTTTCTGGGACTTTGACTTTGGGCTTTAAGGAGCGAACAGGAATCGGCTGGAATTAACAGGAAAGGTGGACGAGACGGGAATTCCAGGCTGAACAAGGACTTTGCTGAAGAACACTGCATAGTTGTTTACTGACGGGGTAGTTTGTCACGCACCCACTGAAAGCTCCCGGCTTGGTTTGCAGTGACCAACCTGTGGTGCTCATGGGGAAAATGGTCTAAACACAGGTGAGGGAGTCTCACCAAACTTCTGCTAATTCCCCTAAAAGCTCATCTGAAGTGATGCCATAAAGTGAAGTTAAAGCGTAAGAACCAAAGGTGGGTTCTGGTTCATCTGCACTCTGCATCTCCCCACCCCAGGGCTGAACAGTCTTGACCAAAGAGAGCTGTGTGGTTGTCACTGTGTTCCAGGTAATGTTGTCTTCCACCCAAATGATGACAAACTAACCAACTGACTGCTGGGAAATAACAGATAAAACTCATAGAACCTCTCGCAGGGCATCGCCCATAAAATCGCAAAAATTCATCCTTCAGCCTAAAATAAAAAGCTCTCAAACCATAATGTCAAACTTGGGAATGTGGTGCAAAGTCAGGGCTTCAGCTTGAGCCAAGGGTACACCATGGTGAGCAGGCCGAGGATAGAGGAGGAGAGGCCACAGGCGCCCACAAAGCCTGGGCCGGTCCGGTACAGACCCAGGCGATCTAAGGGGATGAAAATGTCTAGAAGGTTCTTGAGCAGGTCCAGCGTGAGCGGTGGGTTTGCACGCAAAACCGCGACCAGGAGGAGGAGCCGCCTGTGCAGGTGTGCGGAGAGGGGTCTGAGCAGGCCTGTGCGCTCGGCCGTTGAGGCGTTTGGCGGAAGCTCTCCATTCTCCTGGAAGGGGCTGGAAAGACTTCCTCCAGAGATCTTCCCGGCCCCACCCCCAGCACGGGACTCCCGCTCCATCAGCAAACTAATCTCATATGCATCCCTCGTGAGGCTGAGGATGAGGGCAAACAGGTAATACCTGCAGAAAGACACGGGTTGTGAGGCCGCGGTGCCATCGTGACCCCCCCCCCAAACCGACTGGTGACCTCAAGGCTGCTCACCTGAAGGACCTCTGGCTCCACTTGTCCTGGTCCAGCTTGGGCAGCAGACCCGTCCTACCGGCCCACAGGATGTTGTCGCAGGCGAAGTACATGGCGCGGTTGAGGTGGGCCACGGTGATGCAGAGGCGCAGGACGCCGTCCGACAAGTGCACCGCCCTCTTGGCCGCCTCCAGAGCATCTGCCGAGTTTCCCAGGCGCAGCACTGAGCGCGAGAGCAGAGCAAACACACAAACCCTGAGAACCGCACTGACCAAAAAAGGTTTCTCATATTCTGAAAATCTTATTGATGGATAAGGGTTGTGCACCCAAAATGTCTCAAGTAACCCCACTGCTTCTTTCCAAAGTCATTTGCATATTAGTACATGTGAATTTCTTTCTTTAAGAAAAATGGAAAGCTTAAACTCCTGCTGTTGCACTTGGTGCAGGGAATATTGTGGGTAAGTTCTGGTGCCAAAATACCTTCAGCACAAGGATACTGAACCAAAGATGTGTTATTCACAATAATATCTAGTCACAATAGCCTTATTGCTGTTAACTTAAATAATCTACATATTATATTAAATTTTCTTGTAAACAGTTTAATTATCATGAGAACTCCCACTAACCAAAAACACCAAATTAAGTGTGGAAAGAGTATATTTATAATCCCCCTGTCCTTTCATACCTTTTTACTCTTAACAGAATTAACAGATAAACCATTAAATTTCTTTAAATGAAAACAAATAACTGCTCCTTTTAATAAACTGTAATTATACTTGCTATTAATGCTATTAATCCATAACTTAAATGAATCTCTGATGCTGAACTAACATTAAATAGAACTGTATTTTCATTCAAAGTGGGAAGAAAACTGTATATTAATGTAAACTAATAACACAGATATAGCTATCATTTGCCTATAATTAATTTTTCCTGTTATATTTCAACTTCAACCATAGTTACTACAGCAAGATACTTCACAGTAAAAAAAAATTACAGAACTAAATATACATTTTTCATATTTAACAGAGAAATATAAAGTATACATAATTTGTCTCATCTGTTAAGGGTCAGCTGAAGTTTTTTGGTTCAGTCCTTTTTTTTTTAAATTTTTTTTAAAGATGACACATCCTCACATGCTTATTTTTATTTTATGTTACGGATAGTTTTAAAAATTCACGGCTTTCCCCTCGACTTACGTACGTGAAAATAGATTCTGAAAACCGTGAGCTAAGCACTGATGTTTTTTTTTGTACAAAGTTGGAATTTCCAGGCATTTTGTCAGGGGATTTTATCCCGACTGTTAATCTCATTTGAATCTAGTTTGTGCGTTTCCTTTGCAGGCCAGCAGGATAGAGCTGGTTTAACAGACGTTGATGAAGCCAAGAGGCCAAATACTCTGTATTATTACAGTGCGAAGCAGCACAGCGGTGCAGTGGGAAACCTGGTGCCTCACAGCATCGGGACTGTGGTTCAGATCTGGGTTCAAATCCCACTCGCTCTGTGTGGAGTTTGCATGTTTTCCCCATTTACTTTATTCCTAACCTGCAATAAAAATTATAACTTGTAGTTCTGAAATGTATCCTGCACTTCTTTTAGCACTCAGTACAAGTTGGCAAGGTTAAAAAAAAAAAAAAAAAAAAAAAAAAAATTACACTAACCTTTGTGTAGTTTACTTGTTTTTGTTTATGGCCTCAGTTTTTGGTTGGAATGAAATTCAGAATATACTTCTGGTTATTTACTAGATTTCAGTAAATGTTTCCTTTGAAACTGAAAGTAATATTGCCCTTAATGGTTAAACAGGTCTAGTTTATGCTTTATATTTCTGCATCATTTAAATATGCCACTTAAACAAGAGATATTTCTTTTTAAATTAATCAAAGTGTTCATTTTAAAGGAATTGCCATAATTTCTTCCTCTCCTGTATATTTTCCACTGCTGTGTAACAAAAGTATTTCTCTTATTCAATTATTTGATTAATTGTTGGGATAATTGATACTCATTTATTAAAATTGATTGTTGCAGCCCTAATCCAAACACAAACAGTCTATCTACAGTCTGTTTTCAGGCATAATATAAGAGAAATATATTTAATTAACTTGCAACTTTTGGGGGGGGGACAACATAGTTACTGCAGAAAACGGCGTCGAAACACTCCCTAGACCCCCTACAGCTGTTCTGATCCAGTCCTGTCGGCTCCTTATTCACTGCTTCCTGTATATAATTCACTGTTCTGTATGTTTCAGTTACACGACTGGCTTTATCTCGTTTCCTACTACAGTATGTTGTAAAAGTGCAGTACACAGCTGTAGTAAAAAATATTATGCTTAAATTAAGCTTTTGACTTTCCAAATCCCCCCCATACAGTCTGGCATTTACTGTGGATGGAGGAAGGACTGTGGATAAGAAGACAATAGCAGAGCACTGCTGAAGCCTCCGTCATCTGGGCAACCACTCTTGCCGCCCACTGCTCCTTACCCACAAGTATGGAGGGCACAGGTGTGTGTGTGTGACGTGGTTTGGAAGGTGACACAAGTAAAGGTGCTACTCACGCTTCCTGCCAAGGCTCAGGTGCCCCTCCAGCTGCTTCACCTTGGAGAGCAGTTCGGTACCAGCCCCACCCTTGGCCAGGGTGTATCCGAGCAGCGTGCAGGCGTACTGCGCTGTCCTGCACACACAGCACACTCAGTTGAACGGCGGCCAGCGTTCCACACTACGCAGTACCGCATATCCCGGGTTTGTGGAGGTGGCTGTGGCCACTTCGAAACGAGGGATCCGAACCTTGGTGATCTGCCTACGTGACAACATTTAGCCATAATGGGTTGCACAGCGCAATGTTACGTATGCAGTAATTCAATCTGGTACATCAGTAATAAAAGTAAACATTTTAGGACCAAAAACATCCACTCCCAAAAGTTAGCATTTCTTTACATCAACTCCCTTTGATTTCCAAGCAGTTTTTTTAAATTTCATCCATCCTGCAGCAGTGGCTCCTGCCTTTTTCAGCTAATGAGATGTCTTTTGACAAGTGTTTCTGCAAACGGTTAAGGTTCTATCCAGTCCGCCTTCCAGCATCAGGATTCAGAGCTGCTGGACAAGTGACCTTCACTCTGTTACTTGTATTGAAGTAAATTTTTTCAGTGCAGTTTGTGGCATCGACACTGGCATTTGTACTAAAAATCTAAGTTTACCTTGTTACACGTCTGCCTGGGTGAGATGCTACTGCCTCGTGAAGTTAGAAACCCCAACTCCAGCTCACCCTGGATCAAGGCACTTACCCTGATCTGCCACAGTAAAAATAAACAGCTCTAGAAAAGGATAAATAATTGTAAGCACCTTAGTATACAAACCAAGGACTGTAAGTTGATTTTAATAAAGGTAAAATGATCAATAATTCATGGACACTTTCTTGTTCATTTGACTAGTTTAATAAACAATATTTAACCATACTGGCATTAAATTTAAAAAGATACAGATTTTGTAATGAAACCACATATTTAGGCAGTTAACCCTCACCCCCCACTATTGGTTCATAACATTAAAAAGCCTTATTTGAATAGAAATATCTAGATGCTTTAATAGTGTTTTGACCTAATATTTTTCCCTACTTTAACTCAAGTAATTTCTTGGACAGGAAACTGAGTAATTTTTTCAATCCCTTGGAAATATTGTCCTCAAACAACTCTGACAACTCTACACGCCTCTGCTTTCAGCAACAGCTACCCCTTATTGAGCCTGTTGTTCTCACTCTGGCAGTAAAAAAAAATAAAAAATACACATTACAGAAAAGAAAATGTAAAAATCCAGCCCCTACAGAACCTGGGACTTTGCCAGGGCCAAAAACTGCATAAACTTAACATAAAATACAGCTAACAGCACCTGGCCGTTACCTTGTCTGATGCAGCACAAACATTTATTGCAAGCTGACAAAAAACGACTGAGTGAAAAACAACAGTGAACTTTAATAAACTTTAAAGTTGCATAACTGATACCACGTTGTGTTGGTGTTCCAACATCTTACAATTACTGCCCTCAACTGACAAAACCAATGTTTATGCAAAAACAAGAGTGAGATATTCTAAAATGTGACAACAGCCACAAGTGAAATTCCAAGTATCACACAGAGTGGTGCCGGAAAATACCTTATTTCCCCCAACGCATTTCTTGGAAGCAACTTTCCTTCGCAACAATGTCTCTGTCACCCTGTCTACATAGCAACACTTAAACCCGAACTTTCAGCCTGCTGCTCCACTGAAGCAGGGGGCCTCTCAGCACCATAGAATTTACTAGAACTGGATAAAAGGCCCCATCTTTGTCTTGCTAGACAAGCAACAACCATGTCTTTCATACTAGGGACAGCTTTTAAGGTCAGGAGGTAATATTTTAATCCTTTTGTCATGGTCTGTCACCACAAACCTTCTCATAAGGGTATCTATTATTTTCATGGTCTGTCACCACAAACCTTCTCATAAGGGTATCTCTTATTTCCGAGTCTTAATTTGCCATGTTGGTTCCTATCTTATGATTTAAAACTGTTTTGTACAATTTTTCCAGTTGTTGGGAGGCTCAGTCAGACGATGTGGCCTCACCAAGCAGGCTTGCTGTGGGACTGAGCTTCTTGTGTGGAAGTTGTTACTGAGGAAAATTAAAGATACTCTTTTCACCACAGGTCATAGAACGACATCTCTGGTGTCATCTAAGTTTTTGATAACCGGATAGCTTGAAATATGACAGCAGCTATACGGAGATACGAATGCAAATATCAAGTGACCACATGTGGGTAGAAGAGCCCTCATGTCCGCAGCGGTGGGGTTTCCGCAGGACAGATGCCTGGTGTGATTGTCCTCGAAATGCAGACATCTTTAGATGTGCCACAGGGGTAAAGTAGGAAAGGGATGGAAGGCGGACATGTGCCAGCGTTCATCTCACCACGTTCAGAACTGCTAAATTGTCACGTTGGGTTTATGCCAGTTTACAACCAGCCTTCTTTGATGTCCTTCAGTCTATATGTGTGGAAAGTCCTATTTCTGCTTTACTGGGAGCCTCCAAATTTCAGTCCGTGCTACAGCAGATAAATACATTTATGAGAGATGCACATCACTCGTCTTTAACACGGTAACTGCGTCCACCACTCCAAAAATGACGATAAAGAAACAACCGCTGAAAACACCCAAATGAAGGAGCACATAAACTGTCACTAAAGATCATTTTAAATATTCAACATAACCAAAAATCAAATTTGAACTTGAAATCATGCAGTAGGGGCAACTGAGGAGACCACATGCCGAGAAACAGTTAAACAGCCAGATTACACCCGTTTACGTGACTGTCACCTGTCTTCCATTTTAAGAGTTATATATTATGTCTGTTATGATAGAAATGGATTCATGAGCTGTAATTCCACACAATTATTATTCCAGGAGCTCCAATTATTTACACAATAATACCTGGATTAGGGCTCTAGATGAGCTGCTGAGAAAAGGAAGTTAATGAAACTGCGCTATAAGAGGTTATTAATACGGTATACTGTGAACATGGAGCTTGAAAACTGCATAAAATTAGGCTGATTAGATTAAATAAACCTTTAATAATAGAGAATAAACACTGATTGTTTAAATTATATGGATAACAGTATGAAATTCCCCCCAAAAAAGCTGAGGTTTTTTGAAAATGTTAAAAATATGGTAGTTAATTACTCAAAAGGCTAAATTTAAAGAGCGCCTCAGGAGGTAGCGCTCAACGTGCTATTACTGCAAAAACATTATCAACCGGAATTTGTGTTTGTGTTCACAATTCCAAACTTACACACAAATGCAAAGCGAATTATTTCGATCCGCTGTTATTTCATGAACGCGGTCCAATAAACACTGAATGCATCCATTTTCTACACATTTGTCCTTGAGATAAGCAGCAACACAACTGAGTTATATTTGTATTGTTTGGAAATGCGATTCAAGCAAACGGTCAGAATGACGAAAACACACGTGTGATATTTATTCCATATTTTCGATTTGTGCAGGTTTGGGCACTTTGGTGCAGAGCAGCGTGGTTAAACTTCGTTTTGAGCCGAAGGCGAACTGCACGTTAGTCAGTACCTGGTTTGCGGTAAAGCGAACGCGGTTCGGGGGGTAAATTCGTACGTGCGGCCACCGCTGAGCGTCTCCGCGGTACCTGAACAGTCGGTCCTTGGCCTGGCTCTGCCCACTGAACCGGACCCACGAATCCATACTTCCAGCCGTCGCGATTCCGCCTCTGTCTGTAGATCTACAAGCTCCGCAGTCGGAGATACGTCTGCAAATATTATTTAATGCCGCTTTAGAACGAGTTTAGGGGCATTAATGGCGCAAACACAGCGCACCTGAGCGGCCGAGCGCCGGTCACCTGGTTCAGCGTGTCTGTGGCGTGAGCGACGGGTTCCGCGGAGGGACAAACAGGGCGGAGAGCGACTCGCTTGACAGGGCGTCCTGCGTGTCGCCGCTGTCAGACCCGCTTTCACCTCCATCTTACTGCGTCGCAACTTTGTCCTTCATTTCTGCACTATTCCTGCCAACAGAAATCAGCTCGGGTTCCGTACACGGGCTTTTAAACTGCTTTTTTGAGTTGTTGTTTTGAGCCCGTAAATGTCCATAATTTAAATGTGTCAGCGTAACATCTAAAAATAATGCATGTATGTACTAGTTCAATAATATACACTAAATACTAAGCTGTCGTTTGTTTGCCAGACGAACCTTGGGCAGTATGAATATTATACGAGACTACAGACAATTTTAATAGGATGTGAACAAAATTTAACGCTGCTTGAAATAAAAAAAAATAAAGTTTAGTTATGAAGTTAACATAGGACTGTGGTAGCAGACCCGTTCACTCTTTAAAATAATAAAACACACGGATGAAACCTATTTTAGAATGTATTCCAGAAACACTATAGTAAACACCGCCGGGTTTCCGACACCGATCACACAATAAAAAAATCTTCCTGGAAATTTATCCAAACAAACTACTAAAGCATTCCATAAAAACCAATAATGCAATTAAAAACGCGTAGGGTCAAAGGATTCCGAGATAAAGCAATTTTTTAAAATGTTTATCGACTTTTTCTCCGGTCATCGTGCCACGGCGCAATTCCCGCATAGTCCACCAGGGGACGCTCAGTAGGGAAGTGACCAGATGGCGTGAAAGACTCACGATGTGTCCCGCCTTCCCGGATCCCAATAAAAACGCCACACATGAATTGAAAAAGTTCAAACACTTTATTTTTTAGCAAGTTAAATGAAAATAAATTAGAGAGACATAATAAGCACAATAACAAAAAAGACAATAATTAACTAAAGAACCACGGACAAAAATCAAATAAAAACAAGGATCCTAGAATATGGCCCAAGTATTAAAAATAAAATAATAGTAAGAGGCATACAGTGCTTCCAGAGAGGCTTTGCAGCGCCGACTGAGAACACAGTACAGGCCTGCAGAGTGATGCCATTTTGGTGCTGTGGTCTGCTGAGGAACCTCCCCCGAAACACAGTAAACATGACGAGTCGAAGCTTTACCGCAGGACAGCATGTAAAGCACACACTTCTCTCACACCCACCTATGCCCTTCTACCAAAACCTACAGGGGAACATACAGTCAGACACTTTTACGCCAACATCGTGCAGTTAGCAGGGGCCAAAATACAACCACAACATTCAAGTGTGGTTCTTCTATTCCTTCTTTTGTGTTTCTCTCTCTTGCTTTCTTTACCTCCTTATACATTTTGCTTCTTTTCTTACAAAATCTCAATCACTGAGTTTCACCTGACATTTCTTCGTAAACCTTTGCTCCTTCCTTCTCCTACATTCTGTTTCCCAAATATCGTAACACTCTTGCCATACATATTACCAGCAATTCTTCGCCGTGCTTTTGTATTTATATGGCTCTCTTCCCCTTTTAAATCTGCCTTCCAGCATCTTTCTTTCAACTTCCCCCAAATTTTAGTCAAGCACTCTGGGGTGTGTTTTCTTACACTGCCCCCAACCCACAGCCCCACCCCTCTATTTTCAGTGCTCAGAACGTTGTTTCCTGCGAAAAGGGGATCTCAGGCGGGTCCAGAAGGAGTGGTGACTACGGCTCTTCTTCTCACCGCCCCGCACCGCCTCCTCCTCCCGCTGGCGGATCTGTCGCACCAGGGCGGCGAACACCTCGTCGATATAGTAGCGGAAAGCTGCTGAGGTCTCGAAGAAGGGACACTGAAACTCCCGCGCCAACCCACGGCCCTCCTCCACGGATACCTGGCAGACAGGAGGACTCAATGCCATTTTAATCACATTAGAAATATAATTAAGTGACTAAGGCAATAAAATACAGGTTAGTTAAAATACCAGGTTAGTCAAAAAGAACTGCACACCATCATAAATGTATTACTCAGCACTCAAGTCATGTGGGGATGCGGTGGCACACAGGGCTGTTGGGCTGTTAACCTGGTATGGGGTTCAAATACAGCTCAGGGTATGTGGAGTTTGTATGTTCTCTCTGTGTTTGTACCCCTCAAACGTGCACAGAGGCAACGGCAAACCACTTCCATCTCTCTGAAACCACACCAGTGGTCGCCTATGTGTTGCACACTCATCACGAGCAGTGACATGAGGGGTGCATACTCAGCATTTGTGAGATTAAGAGAAAACTGTGAGAGTGACTTTAGACTACATGTTCATATCATACTGAGTAATACCTTTACGAACGTATTTGATTCTTTTTGAATCAGCCTGTATTACAACGAATACACCAATATGCTTCGATATATACTGACAAAATAAACTGGATTATAGATTATGAAGTGGAATTAACAAAAAATTCCGTAATTGCTACAACAGCATTGGTTTATTTTTGGCATAGACACCCCTTCAAATATAGCTTAGAAACCACCAGACAGTAAATGAGACCAATAATGTAGGTGCATATGCAGAGTGAAATGAGTAACTTTGTGAACACAGCAGTCTGAGTTCTTGTCCCCTGACCCTCACCTGTCGCAGATGTGTGAGGTCAGATTTGTTTCCAACCAGCACCACAGGTGTGTCTGTGGTGCGCCGCACACGGTAGATCAGCTGTTTGAACTGCCGGGCCTCCTGAAAGCTTCGCCGATCAGTAATCGAGTAAGAGATGATAAAGCCCTCCCCTGCTCGCATGTACTGGTCCCTCATTGCTGTGAACTCCGCCTGGGGAGGAAGCAGAAGGAAGTTTACTGCACAAATAGAGCTTAGGTAACACAGTAAAACAGAGATTGATGGAACAAAGAAGATGTGGACAGCTGCATTTGGTTTTTATATATATATATGCGCACGTGCATGAGCACACATGCCAGGACAATGGAGAGCACAGTAAAGCTGTGCTTATGTTACTACGAATATCTTTTTCTGGGTCTCAACTTTGCACAGACTAACCTGTCCTGCAGTGTCCAGAATGTCCAAGTTTGCTGGCTCATCGTCAATACGGATCTGAGTTTTGTAAGCATCCTCTGAAAAGTAGAGATTTACATGGGATGACTAGGTGAGCAAGACTGGTATTCTCAAAATGAGAACTGGGAGGCAGAAAAAAACAACAAAATCTTATAAAGATCCATTTTGATGTCAAACCTCCAAACCCACATATACAATGACCAGAGTTTGAAGTAGCCTAAAACTCAACAGAGGTCAGTAGCACCACTTCTGTGTTTTGCTCTTTGGAAAACTAGGACTTTTTCTTGTGTAGCATCACTTCCCATAATTCCCTGGTGCTCTTTTGTGTCCTCTGTTGATCAGATTCTCCCACCAAAAGACTGTAGTACATGGACATTATTCATAACAGACTTGCAGCTACATTTCATTACCCAGGATGCACTAAGTTACACTGTAAGTCAGCTTGTGTTCTGCTTTTGTACTGTTTTTTGTGTCTCCTTAAATAAAAAAATACAAATGTAGATAATTAAATGCATATACACATATTATCTATACCTTTGTATTTATCTTTTATTCACAGATTTGTCTTAATTGTTATATTTATCTATCTCTATATTATCTTTTTTATTATTCATTTTCCGCATTTTCCCCCCATTACATTCCCCCTATACACCGTGAACACAAGGAATTTCATTTTGTGCTCCCTTATTTATCTGCTGTACAGTAATAAACGATTCTTGAGCTTCTTCATCTTGATCTTAAAGAAGCAAATACTGTGAACAAAAACAATACCTCCTAGTGTCTTTTCACTACAGAAATTCAAAATTTAATACTTAATAGTTTGCTGACCTCAAAAGATGCACACAACAAACATCCAATAAGCGTAGTGTACCTGTGTGTGTGTGTGCGTGTGTGTGTGTGTGTGTGTGTCTATATATATATATTTTCCCCCAACAAATGATCAGATACTGGATGTAACATTACCTATAGTGGGGTCATGGTCCTCTGGGAACCTGTGGCTGATGAACTGCATGATAATTGCTGTGGGATACAGAGACACATAAAACAGTCACCCGAGTGTCACAGACAAGCATTCTGTGCTTCCTTCAGCACAGTGACAAGTATCGCAACAAGTCCACTCTTCAGTCTTCGTCCATCTCATATGAATCTAAATTTCAAAGAGAAACAACAATAAAAGTGCCCACACTGTAAAGTGTGACAGACAGAAATATCACAGTATGAAAACATATTTTAATGGGCAATGGTTGATGATCACAGGGTGTCATACATTCACACGAAGT
Organism: Arapaima gigas; assembly: GCA_900497675.1. Classification (NCBI taxonomy): domain Eukaryota; kingdom Metazoa; phylum Chordata; class Actinopteri; order Osteoglossiformes; family Osteoglossidae; genus Arapaima; species Arapaima gigas. The sequence continues at coordinate 210,765 of UFQX01000286.1, forward strand.
CACTAGACAGAAAACAAAGCCTCTTTTTGTTTCTCTTCTACTTCCTTTTTCAGTTCCATTTTTCTCCTTCTTAGAAAATAATTAAGTAGCTCCTTATCATCTCCCTCCAAGCAAACAACTACAGTTAACAGAGACAAATGCACTGGTGTGAAAAGATGGATACGATGTCAGTCATGTAAATGCATGCAGAGCTCTGGGATGTTAGTGAAATATTTTAAAAATGATGCAATCAGATTAATACTCATAATGTTCTCTTTGCAATTCCCCTGAGGTATAATTACTATTTCTCTACCTGCACCAGGTAATCTCAGCTAGTTTCTGTGGCAACTGCAAACCACAAAGAAAGGCTGTTGCTAGGTGCTCAAGCTTCTTCCCAGCAACTGGCTCTAGAAGTATGTGAGATCATTAAACCACAGCCTGCCCTTCTTTGCAAAAATTCATGAGGTAAATGTGAGCTCATGTAAATGTCAGAAACCAAAAAAGAAGTTTCCTGACTAGCTGGCAGACCAGAACTGCGCTTAGAAAGGTGTTGGTCAGGAAACTGACGGTCTGAGAGAGAGAAACTGTAAGCAGCTTAAAAAAAAACAGCAAGATGGAAAGCTGTACTCACCACTCTTCCCCACTCCTCCCTCACCCAGCATCACCAGCTTGTACTCACGGGACGGCCCGCCGGTGGCCACCCCAGACCCCCGCGATGACTCCATCCACACAGTGGGGCCTGGAGAAGGAGTGAGTCACAGCTGTGAAGAATAAACATTAATACAAACAAAAAAACCCAGGACCAGAACTTGGCTATTTTGTTATGGAAAGAACTTCCTCAGAAGAACCCAGATACTACATCCTATTAACAGCAGTTTTACATTTAAAAGCCTAAAGCATATTAGACTACAAAAATACCCACCAAACTGTCATACACTTAATAGTTAAAATGTTAAAATTACGGTTTACATTACCCAGGTGGAAATTTGTATTACTGCTGCTCGCAATGCTCAGTCAAGATAGATATTCAAAGCCGCACAACTGAGAGAAGAATAAACAGAGGCAACATATTCAAACAAAGGCTCAATTTTAAAGATTAGACTGACATTCACATCTGACATTGTGTTTGACATTGTATTATTGCAAACAGCATGTGACGCACACAGTCAAAGACAATTTTCCTGGCTCATTTTGGCAGTTTGTTTGCCTTCTACACAGTGTAAAAAGCAGCAGATAATAATATTCATTTGGGATTGTTTGCCTTTTAGAAGGTTTCTTGACATATTAAAAAAGTGTCCATTTCCCAAAGGGTCAATGACACAACATGAACTCCTGAAGCAAATCTAACAGAATAATTCTGGCAGAAACTCATGTGACAGCATGATGATGAACACAATGGTGGAAAAGATGTGACAAATGCTGACAGTGTGATCGCTACCACCGTAACTGCTCCGAGACGGTCCACAGCATACACCTCTCACGTTACCATCTCGTGTCCTTGTCTCACATGCTACCAAATATGTCTAAACTGTGAGCTATCTTGGTGCACAGACCACAATGTCTTCCTATTTTTGCGTCCGTGTGTGTGTGTGTGTGTGTGTGTGTGTGTGTGCGCAGGCTAGAGGAAAAACAATCCACGTCAGAAGGCCAAGATGTTCCTCCTTCTCAGCTGTGTTTATTATAATACACAGGTGCCGTGAGTAACACCTGCAGCACGACAAAATGTTAGATTAGCCAACTTTCCAACATTTAAGGAGGGTATTTAAATGTTGGAGAAGTAAATAGGACATTGAGCAGATGATATTGTATTTCTACCTCCAAGCGCTAACCCTCACACCACTCCACACCCTGAAACTCATAGCTGGTGTCACCCTGGTGTCCACAGAACTACAGCAGTGCTACACATCTACTGATTTAAAAATATCGCACTGCAAGTGGCGGATAGGGACCAAAAGCAGGACACAAGCCATCCTCTCAGCTGCCTCTGTGGACAATATCAGAGGTAAACCTGGGATCCAGGCTGCAGCATCTTGCAGTGGTTTTCTCCTCGGCTGGAAGATGGGACACCGCCCTCAAACACAGACACACACACGGAGGCTTAGTACCACAGTTCTCTTGTGCTGGAGTTCCACTTGCTTTCGACTTACTCAACCAGGTTGAAAATGTGACCGACATTCTAACAGAAGTGGGGCGGCACAGTGACTATTGTCATTGCCGTTGTCTTACAGCACCTGGGTGGTGTGAAAGGGTGTGGGTTCAATGCCCATTCAGTCTGTGTGGTGTTTGCATGTTTTTCCCATGTTTGTGTGAGTGTATCTAGCAGCAGAAGGTTACCTTGGATAAAAAGGTGTCAGCTAAAATACTCAATATTATTTACTGTAACTCATTTTGGAAAAAAGCATCTGTTGAATGAATAAATATAGCACGAGCAAACATTAAAGAACGTCTCTCCTTTTGTAAAGTGCCTACATGTATCACTTAAAACAAACGTCTTTAATAATAACCGTATAAGAAAGTTACCGCGCTGACTGTTAATGCTGTAAACTGGTCTACATCACAGAAAAAAACTGTCGATACTGACTGCTGGTGATGGGATAGAAAATCCACACCAAGAGTGTGTACACACACACACACACAAAGCCCATCGGCGGTTCTTCTACAGGTCTCAGGTCCTCCTGCAAACCGCACGTGTGTGGTCAAGTCCTGTTTTTATGGTTCTATTTAGTTCTATTTCTCGGACGGTACCGAAAAGCTCGCGGACGCGGCGTAACTGTTCGCAACTCGGAGGCGGAAGTGCTGCGAGTTACGAAGAGCGAAAGCGACCTCAAACAGTGTTAAGGAGCCTAAAAGGGAAAGTGCGACAGTAACAACATGGCTACGGCGCTCGACGCGCTCCCGTGGCGGTGTCGCCCGTCGGCGCCGTAGGCTGTGCCGGACAGTCGCGTCCCGAGTGAACTCGGTCTTTGTGCGCGGAAAAAGTGCAGCGCCGCTAGCCGCACTGCTAGCACTGGCGCGCACTCCCCGCCCCCCCCCTCCCTCAACGGCGACGCCCGGCCGCGTGTGAAATTTGCGTGTACCTGCTTACCTGTGTCACTGCGCGCCCATACTGGGGTCTACTGTGGTACTGCTGCGCTGTAAGGCCCAGTTAATCGGTCAAAAGTAGGCAGTCCAGTCAGCAAGTCTCCACTGTACACACACTACCGCTCTCTCACACACGCACACACTGAGAGAGAGAGAGAGAGAGAGAGAGAGTGAGTGTGTGTGTGTGTGTGTGTGTGTGTAAACAGAGCAGCGCAGCCAGCGGCGGGTCCTATTGGCCGCCTTCTCCGCGTACACAGTGTCCGTGACACAACTGTCTGACAATCGTTATGGACAGAAAACTATCACACACATCTCAGCAACTTGACAACTTTCAATCACGCTGACCCGGAGGGGTCCCATGCTATATCAGAGTTGTCACCTCCAGCTTTGTAAAATAGGTGCTTTGGGAGGGTCGGCAGAGAGTAGAAAACATCGCCATGTGTCCCACAACAGAAGTCTGATGCTGTACCAGTAAGAACATTAAGATTGTTTCTTCATTGTTGTTCACAAAAGTTCTGTGCCAGCATGGTCTCCCCCGTGGTCCGTTCTCCCCGTTCATTGTAGACACTAACATTTCTTCTTCTTTTTAAGTGTGGTTTTTTGCAACACATTTTATATGAAAATGTAAGTGAATAAAAATGTTTATATTACAATGTATTAGCTTATATGACTGATAGCTAATCTAAAATAACCCAGTGACTTTCATCTTTACAGCATGTGGTTCAGCTGAACTAACACCCCTTTATTACAGCAATAATGACAAGTAGATAAAACAGGTCAATTTTCTTACTGCGTTAATAATACTGATAATAATACTGTGTACTGAGTCTCACTTTTATATGGTCACCTAAACCACCTAAACTTTAAATCATTGCAAAGGACCATTACACACTTTAACAGTTATGTCTCACCACATGAAAACAACAGACTTGTTTTCTGTTGTTTTCTGAAATACAGTTCAGGTGTATTATAGCTACAAATGTTATACTTACCGAATTCTCATAAAGCAGAAGACTTCTTACAATAACTGCTCTGTCTGTCATGAAGGATGCATGCTCATATGGCAAACAGCTTCCAGAAGATGTAAAAGACAGCAGAGTCTGCAACAGTACCAGTGTATCCGAGTTTATTTGCACAGTCAGTGTGTGTTAAATTCAACATACAAGTTAACATTAGTGTAACATATTTATCATGGCATTATGCAGTTTAAACACAATTCAGATTACTTGGATACCCCACGGTGTAACAGCTCTCTACTTTGAAATTTGACTGGTATTTGTAACTATTATTACAGTTCATTTAAGCATGTTTATAACCTACCCCCCAGTTCAGTGGTGAAAAGGAGCAGACTGCTCGAGTGAAGGGGACTGAAGCACTGAGGAGGGAAATTGTGGGGACTGAACCCAAGTTTAAACAAAGAGCAGGAAAGAGGCAACAGATCACATACAAGACAGTGCTGCCAGAATATAAATAATAATAAATAATCTTTGTATATAGAATTTTTACAAGTTAATATTTTACTCAACATTTGCTCCAGTGAAATAATCTGAGGGGTGACCAGTGGTTGTCAAGTACTTGTACACAGTTTGCACACAAAATGACCCTTTCTTTGTGTTCAAGCCACATTTTATCATCTTTGCAGGATACTACACAGAAACTGAACATGTGAGCAGAAAATAAACTAGAGCAGCACATACTGATACAGATGACAAGAAGAGTCCAAAACATGTAACCAAGGATTAACTGACCTTTGGGTTTCAGGACTTATATCAGAAAAAATAAATTTCAGCCAATAAATGACTTACTGCCTATCCAAATAATGTGTTGGCTTGTTGTGTTTTTTTATTGTTTGTTTCCTCAGCAAGTACCAGAGTTTGTTTGATCAGACTGGGTGGCAGAAGAGCATACTCTCCTGAGAAGAGCCATCTCTTCCTGAGAAATGATCGGCAATGATACAGTGCTGTGTCCTTCTCCCCACATTTAAAGTAGCAGAAGAATGGCTTGGAACGAAATGCATTGATACGAACAAGAGACGACAATTTAGACAAAGATCACAGTGATTTTAAAGAATAGGTTAAAAGGAGAGAAAGAGGGAGGACAGAGACGTGGGAGAAACAGACTGGCTTCAGTGAAAGAAAACAAGGAGGTGCCAGTGTCAGCAGAGCCACAAGGGCTGCCCACCTGTGCCTTTCCCATCTGGTACACAAGCCCTGCCAGGTCTCTGCGTTTTTCATTTCAACCTCACTCATGGTCACCAACGCGTGATCGCTGCCTGAAATCATAAAATGTAAGTTGTTGCTGACAATACCTTTAATGTACAGTGATCATTACCCTCTCCCTGATTCCTGCCATCCAGACACCCCAAAAGGTCACCAGTGGCATTTCTGGGATGCCTCTTGTTTCAGTCAGTCACTAGAAATAAAACTCTTAACGTTGCACCACGACAAATTAAAACAAAACATTTGTCAAATGACTTCCTATTACAGGCAAACGTGTGTTCTTGGGAGGAAGAGTCAGTTCTACTCATGTGTGGCAGAAAAGAGGTGAGCAGAATTAATTGTGTAAAAGCATACTGAAATTGCCAGCAATTTAGCTTTTATATATAAAACGACAAGGAAACATTTACATTGAAAACAGTGAAATATTTTCCTCTTAGGTGCTCTCCAGCCACTATTTCAGTACGTTGTATTGCATTGAAAATCATTCTGTAACTTTTTAATACTCAAAACTGAATAATGAAGTTTACAACTGTAGTGCAAAAATGTTATTGAGTTGAAATTGAATTAAGTAAAGATTATTTTAAGTCTGGTTTTAACATTGATATAACTAACTACTTTTCAATATCGGAGTGTTCTTGCAGTAACTGCAAATGTATGGTGTTTTACTAAAAGTGCAGAATAAACAGATGTGTTCTAACAGTTACTTTTCCCTCAGCCAAGATATTTCTTTCAGGTTAGCATTTTTCTTTAAAACTCAAGTTCTCCCAGTTTAATTAAAGGGAGGTTTTTGACAGCTAAAAAAACATTTCTATATGCAAATGCTACAAGAAAAACCTCATTATTCTTTTCCACACTACTAAATTGCTCTTCACATTTGATATACATTTGACTTTTTTTTTTTTTAGAAAAAAACAATACCAAGGTTTCAACATCCTATATTACAGTATGTACAAGAGCAGTAAAATAGATAAAATACTCTGCCTGAAACAGCAAATGGCAAACACGAGTAAAAATGTAATCAAAGCACTCCTATTAAAGGAAACAGCAGCACGACAACCAAACTTTTCAAATTTTCAAATAAATTAATAAAATATAAATCTTCCACTGGCAATATACGTTTTCAGTCAAATGTTCAATAATTTTCTGTAATGCTTTGCACACATTTTCTCATCGCATAGTTACTGTGTCTGTACTGTATGATTGTGCAGACTGAGATATGAAGTACAGTAGGTGCACCAAATTTACTTGGAAAGATTTTGACAAAAGCTATAGCTTTTCTGTCTGAATTTTAGTGCCTTAAGTCTTCCACCAAGTCAAGATTTTGCTACACTAATCATATGTCACCATCATGAACCAAAAGGACAATGGCAGTGGCAGTGACTTCCACTCTGTCTGGATGAAATATAAAGGAGCTGGACAGATAGCAAATCAGTCTATGCATTAGGTTTCTTCACCTCAGCTGAACAACAATTAATCCATGTCTCCAGTCCTGATGTCATTTATGTATTACATTATGTTGAGGCCTAATCAAGCTCAGCAGATAATAGATGTGACAAAATTCATGCCTTTTAGCACTGAAACAGAGTTTCCCAAAGCAACTTTGGCACCGAAATAATTTTTTATGAATGCTGCAACATCATGGAAAAAATTCAAGAATTTATAAAGAAAAAAAGACAACATTAAGACACAGGGTCAGTGTGCTCATTTACCAGTTTAACTGTTTTGTCAATATAATTCACACAAAGACACTCAGACAATTCCACACATTTTTTACACTGGTGTCATGACAACCACTTAAATTAGGGTCTGCAAAACATTTTGCTTCTGTTTTGGATGGTTAAACTGCCTAGCATTGGGGTTAGCAAGTGGTCGTGATGAAATGGCTGAAGTCCCCAGGAAGTATCCGAACTAAAGCATTCATGGTGACAGGAAATTCTTAGAAAATACATAAATTATAAAATTTAAAAAGTTATACCTAAATTTATTGATCATGTTAGATTCAATACAAATATATATTCTAAGGTTAGTTCTTACTATATACTACTATGTGATGCAGTTCATCTTCAAATGACTGATGTAGAAATAAAAACAATTTAAAATTCTAACAGCAAAACATCTATTACAATTCAGGTATAAAACAAAACGTTAAATTAGCAATGTTAAGGTTCAGTCTGGGTGATCACTTAAACATGCAAGTTCAATGGGGTGAACACTGATGCTGCAGCATTTTTTCCATTTGGAGATGAAGCTCCTGCTAGTTCCCAGTCTGTCCAACTTTAGAAAGATCTACTTTTGAATTTACCTTCTTGATTGTATTGTTATAGCAACAAATAACCTGCCAATGGAATCATAAACATGAGCACTGAACAGTTTAGTTCCAGTTATATGCACTTTGTTGTGTCTTTGTTTCCTTGAAATGTTAAGTCATGCAATAGATTTAAAGTATACACCACCAACATACAGCCTAAGGAAGAGAAGAGGGGAGAGCAGGAATGTGGACTCCGACAGATCACAGTTCTTTCTATGTTACTCCTGTTTGGGATCGTGTCCTTCCACCCTACCGGTGACACAGAACCCAAAAGTAACAATTAAAAGTTCATAAAAGACTGGCATGTTTATATCTTATTTTTTGTCCAGTTTATTTTTTGTTACTTTTTCATTTTTGTCTGTTCCTGTTTAATTTGAATGTTGTGTCAAAATTTTTTATTTTAACGACACTGTAGTTATTAATCCCACAACTAAAAAGAGTTCACTGTACAAGTCCCCACAGGGCTTTGAATATTTGTGTTTTTTTACAAGCAGATTTTATGTGAGGAAAAAGACTCCGGTGTCTCTAAAAGCTGCGCCTGCTATCTAACTCCTGTGTGTGCATGTGGACCTATGTGACGTACAGGGCTAGTACTCGCTGAGGTTGTGCCACTTGGTTATTTGCCTGCGGGGGTTTTCACAGATCTCCCGCCAATGAAGGGCACCCGAGGGGCATGGGCTGTGCGAACCCAGCACCAGCCGGCCCACCACCTCGTTTTTGGTGGTACGGTCAAAGTCGACGACGAGGAACTCCACCGAGATATCAGTTAGCAGCTCAGCCGGCACATCATAGATGAAGGATTCGTTGAATACTGGATTGAGTGTGCATTTCTTCACATGGGTCTTCTTCTTGGCAATGCGTTTACGGCCATAGAACACATTTACCTTCACATATGGGTCTGGGAGGGATAGAGAACAATGGAGGGGAATCAGAAAAATTATTTATCAGTTAAAGAACCCATGATCCAGGCTACATGAAATCTAAAAATCATGTAACAGGATGAACTGTACCATTAAATGTATAACATATAGCGGAGTTGTGATTTTAAACTACTATTGGTAAGTGCAGCCAGTAAAGTAGAGTAAAGAAATAAGATCCCATGTCAGTAAATCGATACTTACTGCCAGACAGGCCTGTGATGTCCATTTTGGGTAGGTGCTTGGCCTTCAGCACCGCCACACTTAGCCTGTGGGTAACCGGTTGGTAAGACAGCGACACAAGCAGTTCCCCACGGCTTACACACTATAAAAGGCAGGAGAAAAAATATCGGCAATGTCACTCTCTTTCTTTCACACACATGCACGTGCAATTTGGTGGTGCATATCTTGTCCACAGTAATACTTATTCTCTTGTAAACATTATTACCATTATTATTTACATTATCTTGTAAAGTCCACCTACCCTGCTCTTTCCCATCTCTCTGTACACATTCTTATGGTGCAGCTGACTGTCACCATGACAGCATTTGGATGAGGAGGCAGCCTAAGGCCAATGCTGAACTTTATAGAGCAACTGGGAATAGGGTGACCTACTGTGAAACAGAGACCTGTAGCCTCTTATGTCCTCTAGTGCTACATTTCTAACTGAATACACATAGCAAGTACAAATATATACTATGTTTCTGTCTATATGCATTTTATATTCATAGATATATACACAGTATATATCTGGTCTGTGTGTATATATACATATGTATCTATTTAAATAGTGGACAAAGCCTGTAACAATATTTTGTGTGTTTGATTTTGAGTTCATAGCTCACTGGACTGTGCATATTCTCTGGCTGCTTGACTTTATGTGACTGCTTCACTTTAATCATGCATGGGTGGGTGACTGAATATACAGTATGTATATATACATACACATATATACATATAGTCATTATGTTTGTGTGCTTTAAGGATAAGAAGTCATTTTCCCATTTCACTTCTACCAATATCACATTCATCTTATGAGGTAGCAGCAATAACCCACTGCTCCATTAAATCAATCAAATTATAAAAAATGTTATGATTTGCTGTACCACCTGCTGGAGAGAGACATGGAATGATCAAAGACAACATATTCTTCTATATTTTGCTGTATGTGAACATCACAAAGTGGCTATCAAATAGTCACAAGCCATTTTCATAACTAAGCAAGTAAGAGGGAAATAACTGAATACATACGAAGATAAACCTACATGCATAATAGAATATAAATAAAGTGAGCCTCTAAATATACCCCATTTACCAAAGATATTCTTTGTTACAAACAAGAAAATTAATTGCATTCAACCCTCATTTAATGGAGTTAATTTATTCTGCAAAATCACTTCATTAGGTCAATTCCTAAAATTGGTATGACCACTGTCCATGTTACGGTCACAGTCTGCAAAGCACGCAGACACTAGGGTGTTAAAGGAGCTGTGTAAAGTTACAAACATATGTTTAACGCTATAATCCAAATACAGAAGTGACAGTCAGAACAGGTGGGACATTTCAGTGTGCGCAAGTTTGCTTTTGACTGAGTGGAGTCTGCAACATGTCCAGATTGTTTTTTTGAGACCTTGAATCTGTTTTAAAGAGTTTAAAACTTTAAGCTGGTTCTCTAATGCAAATGTATAATCATCAATTTTGTTGATGTGTCAGCAAAAACTGGAGAAATAATGCCAGAGAACAATAACAATTAACTTGCCATTTCATTAGTGGTATTAAACGGATAATAATTGATAATTATAACTGATTGAGATTATCAGTGTGTCAGAAGTTTGTTTTCCTATGTTGTCTTGCACTAAATATGATTAAGTTTCTTCAGTGAGTTTACTGTGTTCTTATTTTCTTAAATGTTCCCATGAGTCTTTATTCCATGTTTACTTGGTCGCTGTGATATTGAATGACTGTGGAACCGATAACCAGGGAGTAAAGTTGTGTCATGGACACATGGACTTGAGATCACGTGTCTAAGGTTATTGAAAGAGAATGACCATATTACAGGGAAAAATTTATTTATAAACACACTGTATGGAAAAGGGCATATATATTTCCACAAGCCATTATACCAGTTTTTCAGTGAACAGACTCTATCCAATGTTAGTGTTTTAAACTTCATGCACATGTGGTAATCCTACTAATTTGTTCCAAATGTTAAAAAGTAGTGATATATGTTATGTATACAATATATCCTCGGTGCCAATGCTTGCTGTCCTAGGCATTTTAAAATTTGTCCCTGGTGATACCCAAAATTAAGAACTGTTTGCATGTGCAACAGCTAAAAGTGTGGAAACATTCCTTTTTATGCAGATTGTCTGTGAACCCTCTTGTGGTAACAGTGCCAAGTTACACATTGTAATTTTAAACTTTATTAAACTGCATGGGACAAACCTGGACTATATACTGCACTGAGTCCATCTTCTATGTTGCATAAATTACACTCAATGCTATGATTTAAACCCTTTACTCAAAATTTCAGTTTACAGCAACAATGCTTACATGCCCTAATAGACTGACTTACTAAATGCCAGGAGTCTATATTTAGTAAAGAAACCTACAAACACCACAACCCCACATACATCAAATTTTGCTGTGGTAAGAAATGAGTATGTAAGTATTGCTTATGAAAATTTTGTACATGTCACAGCATTACTTTCTCTGTATGTTGTCACCATTCTTTACAGAAGAGAGCTCAGACAGGGGCATTAAATAGGTTCAATCAGAACAGCCAGTCAAAGACCTCCTGGACTCAACTTTCACTTCAGTATGAGGTCTTCTGGAGAGACAAAAACAAAACTATTTACCATTAACTTGTCTCTTTCATACGCTTAGGAATAAAAAGAATAATAATGAAACAATCAATTATCTAAAACATTCCTCAACATTCTTCAATGCAACTCCTAAGAAGGCAGACAGAGACTGGGCTATTACTGTCATATTGACCATACTCTAGTTTATTAAATTACATCTTATTCCTCGGCTTCACATTTCCCATATGAAGCCATTATCTTCAGCCCAGCAGTACGTCATACTGCTTTTTTACAGCTTCAATGTTTGCACCTCACTGGAGTCATTGCTGTTATTACTCCTACTGCCCTTTCTGTCGCACACTAATATGTTCCCTATTACTGCTCTCCTTTCTGCTACAGAACTCATTTCCCATTTCTCCCCATTTCTTTCTGTGTAGGTTGGGTTGCAATGGAAGGGAATTCAATGAGAGGTGCCCATCTTAATAAGAAAAAGTCAGCTCAATCATTTGCCCTCATCTTGAAATATATTTTTTCCTTTAGTCTTTTGTGGTATTTCTTAGATCACTTTTAAAAAGTTCAGTACCATGATCAAAAACTAATGATACCAACAAAAATCAAACAGCAGTCAGGAAAATGCTGTACCTTTTGAAAGTTTATAAAGAATATTGTTGCAGTGCATCAAAACAAGGGTCTGGTGAGTTTCAAAGCCAGCAGTAACCATGCTGAGATCTGTGGGGATCTGTGGTAGCCATGGACCATTAATAATGATATTATTTCTCGGCCTGTATTCTCATCCTGGTTTTGATCAGTGTTTCACTATAGCTGGAGATGACGTGGAGTCTTTTTTCCTCTTTGTTCCTGACAGTTTGAGTTGCAATGGGAGCACATCACCAGCATACTTTCTGGCAGATACTGCTGTGAAAGTCTTTGTGAGGTCTGTGTGAAGTCTACATTTAAGCAATGCTGTTTTTCATAGAATTTTCACTATTTTGTCTGAAGTTTAAGCGCGCAAATTGTTGCATGTGTCATAGTGTGAAGGGAGAAGCCAAACAAATGTAGCCTAAAGTATTGGTAATCTTGCATTTTATTGAAATTATGCATAATTCTTCCAGAAAACTATCTTTTGTTATCCATGCATGCATTTTTTGGTTTGCAGTGGATACTGCTGTGAAAAGACCTGAATACTTGCTTATTCAATGAAAATCTAAAATAGCCCAGAGAATATTATTGAAACCCTTTAGAAGTTATAACAAATAACTGTATTGTAGTAACACTTTAAGAGACTAGTCTCCTTTAATTAGCGCCACAAGTGTCTTAAGTCCTCACTCTGCTGTTTTGTGTCACTGTGTGCATGATACTAAACATGGAAAAGGAAAAGCAGAGACGTCTGAGGCATGGTTAATGTAAAGGCTACAAAACCATCTCCAACGAGCTTGATGTTCCTGTGACTACTGCGGGTAAATATTATGAAGAAGTTTAAGGTGAACTGTAGCCAACAAGCTGACCTTCAAGCTCAAGGTACAACAATTTCAAGTTGTAAAGTTTTGTGCGCTGATCAATCTGCTATATTGATGGCATCTGCCAGAGCAACTGTGTATGAGACCACGCTGGATAAACAACCAAGAAACAATTTGCACTATCATGTTAAACACTGCATTAGGAGCCAGTGTCTCATACATGCATGCACCTCACTGACTAACTGTCAGGTTCCTGTAAAGTCAGTGGATTTGAATGGTTTGTGTTCATCAAAGTTCAAGAAAACATGCTCTTAACCTTGTCAGAGTGTAACCTCTACCTTGCTTTATGGATCAGTCTTGCTTTCTTACCTGTATGTTCCTTTTGCAGATCTGTCGGGTTAACAGTACACGTCCTGTGCTGGGGTCCACACCTGCCAGGGGCAGCACGACTTCCCCAATGACATCATCACGAGAGAAGCGGTCAAAGCTGAGTACCAGGAAGTGGAGCACGAGGTCTGGCAGGCTGCTGTAGGGCACGCCGTAGAAAGTGAACGTCTCATCAAAGACAGGTTCCAGGGTCTTGCGTAGCACACGAGTCTTAACGCGATGTTTCTTTTCAGGCAGGATGGTCATCTTCACATAGGGGTCAGACGTTCCGGACTGCTCATCTACTACTGGAAGGCCCCGAGCCTCTTGGATGGTCACCACCAGGGCTTTCTTAGGGAAGTTGTAGTCCACTGCCAGGCTGAGTGTGCCCAGTTTAGGTTCTTCTGCAGGAGTGAAAGGAGTGGGTGTCTTGCTGGCAGCAGTGCTGCTGGCTTCACTGCTACTGGCTGAGCTGCTATCCAGGGAGCAGTAATCTGCCCGGATGGGCAATTCACGCTCCAACTTTGGCTGCCCAGTGGGATTGAGGAGGTTCATCTGCAGTGGCGGGGCCTCAAGCAAGCCATTCTCAGCAGCATCCACTTGGAGCACTCGGCCACTATCGCTGCTGCATGTGCGACCCCTGTCCCTGTCGCACTCTGCCCGGCCCCCTGGTCGTCGTGCCAGCCGCACTATCTTCTTGCTGTTACTAAGTGTCTCAGGGTAAATGCTGATGCCCTTGAGCATGTGGATGAACTTATAGGGTGGGTTTGCGGTTGAGTCACCATTTAGTTTATAGTTGCTAGTCATCTGCCTGTAACGGCGCTGGCAATAGGTCCACAGGAAGATAGCCACCACCACCACAACCACCAGGACCCCAGCCCCAATGAAGCCTGCCAGCACTGGAGAGACCTCTGTGAGATAAACAAAGGGACAGAAAAGGAGAAAAAGAGTTAAAACAATGAAAAAAAAGGCAAGAAAGCTATGCCTCAAACCAAACCCATATTCAGTAGCACCTACTAACCTACCAGAGTGTTTACCTCATTCCTTTTGATTTTCTAATTTAATTATTTGCATCTTTACATAAAACTCCACTCATTGCAACCTGGATACCCTGAAGAAGAGCTATACATTTATTTGATGCAAGTCTGTTAGGTACAGAGCTCACTACAAGTCATATAACCCTATCTACAATAGATAGTGTCAAATGAAGCCATACATCTCTAATGAAAATAGTTATCAGAGTTATGTATAGCAGTTGTCTTCAGTCACCATGCAAATGTAGGTTAGTTAAATTCATTGTAAAATTAAGACAAGTTACAGTATGTATGAAGTAAATTTTCAGTGGAGCAAGTGGGATGGTGTGAATACTATGATGACTCCTTTTTTGCACGGATTAAATTACTGTGGGGGAAAATCATATATTAAATACATTAAATAGCATACTCATTGTGTTATATCACTATCCTTGCCAAACCAACAGACCTACTTAAAAACACAGTTTTCATCTTAACCATTTTCATTTTTGCATCGACAGTGTTTCAAAACAGACAGACCATTTACACTTCTCACCAAAAAAAAATGCATAAAAACTATTTAGATGGCATAGTTTAGAGCTGACTTTTTCAACTGTTATCCAGAGATTGGATAAAGATGTACAATGGACAATGCCAGCAGAGATCAGTGTAGTTTTATCTCCTGTCAGCATAGATCAGTGTAGAGTTAGCTGGTGATGCTGCAGAGTGATAGGCCCTCTGCCTCTGTTGGTGTCAGTGCAGTTAAATAAGGACACCCTGCAGAGAGGGAGAAAAAACAAGGGAACAGGGAAGCAGGCAAGAGAGAAGATGTCTATCTGGTGGCTGCTTACCAAAGCAGATGCTAAATGTTACTAGGGCAAAGAATTAGGTTATAGAAGTAGCAATGGTCAGATGACACATTCTTAGCAAAAGGAGACAAGGCAATAAGAATCTGAAACTATACCAAAAACTACACCAAGAGGCAGCCGGTATCAACCGATACAATGAGCTTTAGGGTTCAGACCTCAACTCAAATGCAACAAAGAAACCTTAACTGTAACTGTTATTACATTTCATATTATCTGTTTGTATTTGTTCATGCTAGACTGCCTAGTGGAAAACTTGAGTTCCAAAGGGAAAAAACAATGAAGGAATTGAATACAACAGCTCAAAATTTTTAAAGCAAATTCTCAATTAAGCAAAATGGCACCATGAGGATGGCTGGTAACAATTAGTTTCCCACCATTTTGTTTGCACTCAGTGCACTCAGTGTCTTCTAACTGAAATTTAGTGTAGCAAGTTTTTTAATTTAGGGGGTAAATATAAACTTAAGGATGGCAAGTAGCCAATTAATATAATTTCCGCTTCATGTGTTTACCCAATTCTTAGCTTTGGTGGTATCAAGACAAGCTCCCAGTAAACATCATTTAAACCCAACACAACCAAGCATAAAACAAACTAAAAAAGCATATTGTGGAAGAAAAAGCAGGACTGTAAAAGGGGAAGAAGGTCTTTGTCTAAGTGCTTATCTGGCACCATTTCACACTCTACTGCTTTTTCTCTTCCTCTATAATCCCTTATCTCATTACTACGAGCTCCACTGCTGTAAAGCTTTGTACTAACATCAGAACCTTGCAGTCATGCCAACCGAGTTTATCTCAACTGTGAATTTATTCAGGCACAAAACAGTCACCCACATCCAGACAAATGTACAAGACAGAAGTATTGTAGTAAATTCAACAAAATAAAAAAGTCACTTATTGCTTTTAAGTCCATGCTTTCATTACAAGAATCATGAACACTTAAAATTCTATAATAAAAACAAAAGAAATATCTAGCACCACAAAATGTCACCTTCATTAGTGCACGAGTGAGTTTTTGCTAAAAAATGTCAGATTCATGACAAATTCCCTTTGTAATAATGAATAATGTGCAGCATAAAAATTGCAATAACAGGAACTGGAATTTTGGAATATGACATATTAAAACTATATTTCAATAGTCTACAGTACATAAACATTCCCAGAGATTGAACGTGTTTTGGGCTTTGAAGACTATCTCTGTCACATCACAAGTGGATTGGGAGCAGCAATTGCCACATGGGTGCTAGCAGGAACAATCTGACAGTAACAAGACAAATGAATGAAACAAGTCACAGAAAACTGTGGGCTTGGGGACCAATGAAGCAAAGCCTTTCACATACAGACTGATGGATTCCTGAAACACAACCAGCCGCCCTTGGTGAATTGGCTATTTGAGAGCATTGGGAAGTCTGGCTAAAATGCACTCCAAGGAGACTCTGCGATCAATTAGGAGAAACTGAGACACATTGTAATGAGTTCAACACCCCCCCCCCCAAGGAGAAGGGTTACAGGCCCTCTCTTCTGGGGCTGTGGTCTGAAAAAGAGACGAGACCTTACTAAACAGATCACATGCATTTTTATGTCTTCTGTTGTACTGCATCACTTAACTAAATGTGTTATATTTAAACATATTCGTGGCCTCACAATTCTTTCATATTAATATTCATAATGAGATGTGTAAGTGGGTGTAATGTAGTGTCAAGGTGAATGCAGAGCTCAGAGTCCAGTGACCCACAGTTTGTAATGGCCTGCAATGTGAAGGGAATGATGTTCCAGTATCTGAAAACAGATCAAAATCAGAGCCACTCTCAGAAGGAAGACGGCTGGTGGTTGCAATTAGAAAGCCAGAAAGTACCTGAAGTGTCATCTGAAGAAAAGTGCAGCACAGTGTAATGACGTGTATTCACATCGTCAAGCAGAAAACAGAGCAATGCAGAAGAGAAGGGTGCAAAGAAGATTAAAAGTAGAGGATGAAAAGATGAGGATTTAATGAGGAAACAGCACAGTGAAACTGTCTACACCAAGACTAATTCTTTATTTTGATACCTTCTGTCTATGCTAGGGATGCCGCATCGAAATCCCAGGCTTCTTTAATCCACTGTCTACTTTTCTTTCTACTTCACGTTTCCATGGTCCATTCCCATTTAGTCTTTTTCAGTTGCTTTATCTCTCCCCTTTCTTTGCCTGTCTGTCTCCCTCTGTGTGTCTCCAAACAAAGACCCTACCCTTCCTTTCTGTCATTGGTTACTGGCACCCTAATGGTAATTCCAATTGGGTGATGTCACATTTTGGAAAGGAATCAAAACAAGCAACTCCATTTGCTTGGAAATGTCCCTTAGGAGAGCACACCGGCCATTACCGGCCACTTTCTCTGTCCCTGTAATTTCACACTGCCACTTTGTCGATCTTGTGTTATTAGTCATATGACTAATATGATCCAATTTCTCTCCTGCCTTTAATACCGGTACTATGAACAAATAAGAATAATAAGAACAGCAAGTTTCATGAACAAAAGCCTATATTAGAAATTATTTTAATGGTTTTGTGGCATACAATAACACAGTAATGTAAATATGGAATTAAAATTAACTGTCACAAATGAGGCTTTGGATGATGAAAACTTGGTGGTCTTATGAATATGGAGGATTAACAAATTTAGTAGAAAAACTACATGGAAATGGATTTCAGCACTTTAGCAACTACATCAAAATTGCAATGGCAGCTGCACAGTCATACTAATCTGGAAAATTAAACCTAAATAATTTAGTAGTATTTTTTGTGCATTTTGCTCTAATTTTTTTTTATTATTCCTGTACTAAATACACTCAGTCCTCAGACTATAGGTCCAGTACAATAAAAAACTGCCACCATATCTTATGACAACCCTGCACAACAGTATTATCATTTGCACCACTTTTACCAGTTACATAATCATTTGTATTTCAGCAATGGGTATTTAATTTTGTAAAACAGCTTGTTACAGATGTCTTGGGAGACTTAATGTCTCAAACTCATGAAATTTTTGTAACACTGTGGTCTCAGTCCTGCAATTTTCTTCATCTTAAGGCTCTAATCACATCTTACATAACAAAACCAACTATATGCTTCATACTTCCCATCACACTAACAACCTCAATCAATCAACCACTGATTAAGTTGTAAATAAATCACAAGAGAAATATCAGAATCATAACTATTCATCATTACTCTTCATTTAACTGCCGTGTGTCTCCAAAGCACCATATGAATGTTAAGCTACTTGACAACATTCAACTTCTTTCAATGAGTTACCCTTTTATAAAGCTGGGTACATTTTTATTTGAGCAATTCAGGGTAAGTACCTCTCATGCGTACTAGTGAAAAGAAGGGATTCAAACCTGGGTCCTTTGAGTCCTTATACAAATAAACAATAGACATGTAACTCAGTTATATAAATCACGTAAACAAATTTTATAGCATAAATATCCTTACACCAGGAAGCCATAATCTTGCAATCAAATGACAATCATTTAGTGTCATACTTTCATGAGTAATGATTCACTGCACCTGATGGTATAATGTCTGCATGTTTGCACCGCAAAATGAAAGGCATAGCCAGTGACATTACAAAAATCTGTGAGCCAAACTGCCAAAATGTCTCCACGCAGGATGCAGCAGGCATCACAGCCTGCATCTCAGCACTCCTGCATCAAAGGAGTTGTTGACAAGAACTGAATGAATAAGGAATAATATTACATTAAGAAACAAGCTACAATAATTTTTGTTGCAAAAGTTTAAAAATCTGCTATCATTATAATACATGTCTGTTTTATTTTGGCATTTTGAATAATTTTTAGATCCAATGCAGGCAATGAATTAATCTCATTATTTTAGGAATGGGTGTATAGAGATCCTTCACATTTCAGATTACTACATCCACTTGAAAGGATTCTACAGCACATACTTCCATATATTAATTACATATCATTTTCATTGTTGGGCTTTGCTGTTTCTTTTGGGTTTCATTATAGTGTCCTGTGAGAAGCATGAAACCAAGTGTAAGAAACAATGTAAAAGACAGATTTTGTCTAGGTTTGCAAATGCTGCCATGCACAGAGGAAGGCCAGCTTTCTCACTTTACCTCATCAGTCTAATGTACAACTGTCTCTACATTATGGCCACATCAATACATCCCACAGTGCACCTGATGATAAGGATGCAGACAACGAAGTCAGAAGCACAGGGTAGGAGGTCCTCCTTTCTGTGATGAAGCACCATTCTCCCAACCTATAGACATCCTATATACACTATCATGCGAACAATATATGAATAGCATAAAATATTAATGAACACAACTTCAATACTGTTGTCAAGTCCCAAAATATGAGTCCTTCCCATTAAGTTTCCCCACTTTGTACTTAAATAACCCGGTTATGACTTCATTCCTGCTGCAACATGTTCAAATATATCTTCTGAAGAATATTTGATGAAAGTATTGTAAGTTATGTTTATTTCATTCTGAGATCATTCTCTGAACCCATTCATTTTGACCTGTTTGTTCTACTGCTTGCATTCAATATACACACCCTCAGCAAAAAGCTGTGTTAACACGATGCTGCTGGAATAAAGGGCTATCTGAGGACACTATGAAACAAGACAGCGCCCTGTCTTTTGCACAGTTGAGACTGCATCTGCATCCAACACATCCATCAAAAGCCCTGCAATTGTGGCTGTGCTTCATTGGAAAGAGGCAAGATATGATACTACAAGGCTTCCTGAGATCATAAGCTGTCCTAAATTTGAACTTTTTTCATCACGATATTAGGATAATGGCTCATTAGGACAGTGATTCACTGTTTCAACTTTTCCATCATTCCAATTTTATGGACAACACCCACATTATGTGCATTTCTGATGGAATTACTGTTTATAGGCAACCTCTCTACACTTAAAAACTTGTGCAATATGCCTGTTAATGTTTTAGTCACAATAAACAAGCTGCTTATCTTTCACAGAAAAAAATCAATACACCCATGAAAGAATCACAAATGAAGCAGGGAATGTGGCACATAGAAAATTAAAGTGTGAAGAATTTCGTTGAAGAACTTCTGTTTCTATTATGCACATAATGATGATTTAATCCCCACACCCATCTCTCCTCACGGCATTGTGAAAACCTTCAAACCTCCAACAATACCACTATTCTTCAAAGAATTTAATTTCTCATCGTTAATCCACGTTATAGAGCACAGGTTCAAATGAACAGGCACTCTGCTGGAATTAACATGACAAACATTTAACGTCAGAGGGCTACATTTCCATTGCCCTGTACTTTAATTCGCTATGAATTTTTCATGGATGCATTTCTTACTCGTCTTACCAGGCATACGCAGCAAGGCACGTTGCTAAGTAGGTGGTGGCTGTTCAGCGTACCATAATGTGCAAGGTAAAATCTCACAGCACTGAGTTTATGACAAAACACTGCATGCTCTGGAGGTTAGAATTATTTATTTTTGCTACAACCAACCTAGAGGTAATTTACATATTGACGTAAAGACTACATTATAGCCCTTTGTTGGAATCCTGACAAAAGAGTATTTGCTTCTTAATTTCCTTACTTCCTTTTACACCTTAAAACCACCAACTACGCAGCTACATCCTTATAAAATGTTGAGCAGAGATTGACTAGAGCCTTTAAATTGAGCTTCTCTGTCCCTCTCAGGAACATGCAGGTAAACGAGGCTATAGGTAAGACTTTCAATAAAAACAATGGATGAGGGAGATAGGCGATGCCTGGAATAGACATAACGTCATACCCGTCCAGATCCCCCCCGCCACACACACACACACACACACACACACACACACACACACACACACACACACCAGCGATAATCACATTGTTGTATTCACCCACTTTAAATTTATTCACGAAGCACAAATTACTCATTTAGTCGCATTAGTCAACTTAATTAGAGGAGATGTGAGCTGCAGTGCTGCACCCCCAAGACCCCCCAGCCGCGCGCGCCCCACCCCCACAGCCTTGGAGGCGCGAATGACGAAGCACGAGGCAGGAGGCAGGAATACAAACACACACAACGTCAGAACACACCTACAGGCAAACACGGCGCGTTTTCTTCCATTTTCTTCCACTCGTTTCTGCCTTTTCATTACAGAGTCCGAGCACGTCGAGGCCAGAGAGGCGTAGCCTGTTACTGTGTTACCCAGCAAGTTCCCCCACTGCTGCAGCCCTGTGAGTGTAGCCCGAATAGCTCCCAAACACAGGTACACGTTTCAACCCCAGGCGGAACTTACAGTCAAAATATCCTGGCAAATCACGTCGATTCAATTGTGAAAATTACAAATTTATTCAAATTCCGCGTAAACAACCTCCGTAACCCAAGACTCTGGGTCCTCAATGGTCTTGATCTGGTTATTGAATTAGCTGTAAACCGTAAATCGAAAAAAACCGCTACATGGACTTGTATCGCTCAATATGTTATACGTTATTTTTCTGAGTTACATCTGTGTCTCATCACATATTCACAGAAGTCACATGCTGTAACAGTTTTAGCCGCCTTTCCGTCAAAATTAAACATATTTATTCAGTATACTGAAGTATTCAATCTGACTGAAACATTCGATCTGTTTGTTCCCAAGACTGTACTGCAGGTGTACATTATATTTTATATATATTATATATAAAAACATTTAGGCCTTGAACGGAACGTCACCCAGTTACCTCAGCACTTACCGTACGTCGGTCGTATATTGGTTATCTCAGCCATTTTGAGGTTATGGTTTCTTTTCTGTCGTCAGAAAAAATAGAGGCAAATGAGAATAAAACGAGTCAGGTCCTTATTTCATCTTCACCAAGGGATTCTGTGGTTTGCAGCTGGGAGTGATGGGTCTCCCGGGCACTAGCTGTCCTCGTGGCTTAGGATGCACTGGCGCTCGCGCTCCCTCCGGCTCGAGCCCAGCGAACCCGCTCAAACCGGGATGCGGCCGCAGCGCGAGGCTGGTACCCGCGAGGACGCGCTGACAGCAACGCTCAAGCTCCGCCCACTGATGTGTGAATATTTATAAATGGCGGGCGCGCGCAGTTTTGTGGCCCTGCTCGGCCACGCCCCGTTTTCCCGAATCGCTTGCACTGTCGGTGTCAATCAATGCTTCCGGCCCCGCCTCCTGGAGCTGCAACAAAGAGCGGCGCGCCCTCGCTGAGGATCTCCGGCCGCAGAAGACCACGCCCTGGGATCGCATCCCGCTCCGGGTTCCTCCAGAAACCTGAATCTGTCAGAAAACAAGTGTAAAAATCGGACAAATAATTATAACCAAAATCATCATCATAACACCGGCTGTTCTTGGCAATAACATTATAAATAATATAAATAATCTGTTTTTACCGTTTTATGTTATACGCTACTTGGTGCTGCTCCCTCAGGGTCATTCAAACACACTTGGGTACAATTTCACATTGCAAAGTACCAGTGTATAGATGCGATATTATTTTTATGCAATTTATTTCATGCATCTGTAAGTTATCCTCCATGTGGACAACTGCAGGCAAGTCAGGCAAGGCTGTTTGTTATCACTATTTTTATTTCTACATGTCATCCACAGGATTATGAATACCTCCATGGCATAAATAAGGAATGGAATTCAGTGAACACCTTGGATGCAACTTGATGACCTGGACCTAGGCAGATGATTTATCATTGCTAACCCATACCTGTCAACAGATGCAAGAGAAAATAAACATTGTGGCTTTCATTTTAGTACAAGTTGGTCTAAAAATGAACAGAATACAAAGATTCTCAAGGGTCACACAACCAACATCGAATCAATCCATTTGGACAGAGAGCCACTGAAAGAGATAGAAGCCTTCATATTTCTGGGTATTGTCATGAATAAGGAGGAAGGCACAGATGCTGATGTTAAGGCCAGAATTGGGAAAGCAAGATCAGTGCTCCTGCATCTGAAGAAGATATGGAGCTCCAAAGAACTGTTATTACAAATGAAGGTTAGTATTTTCAACAATAATGTGAAGTCAGTTTTACTCTGTGGAGCAGAGATGTAGGACAAGAGTAGCAGCCATCAAGAAAATGCAAACCTTTATTAACACTTTTTTTTAACAATTTTACAGGTCCCATGGCCCCCTATAAGCAAACATGATCTTTGACTGAGAATAAATCTGCAGATGCCTGCAGATCCTGAAATTATAGAAAAGTGTTGGAGATTGATTGGACACACTCTTCGCAAACCTCTCATAAGTATCACCAGGCTAGTCCTGACCCTTAATCCTCAAGGTAAGAGGAGTAGAGACTGGGTGTGAAACACTTGGCACCAAGACTTTGAAGAAGATGCTAAAAAGATGGGATACACCTGGAATCGGTTGGAAAGAAATACCCTGGACAGAAATGGTTGGAGGACATGTGTTGGTGGCCTGTGCCCCAGGAGCAGTAGGGGTTAGTAAGTAACTCATTATTTAACTTTCATTCACCAGTATATATTTTCAAGACCCTTAAAGTGTCCTTCATAATAAACCATATAGCCTAAGCAACTGATTTACAGCATATATATATAGGATTTTTTTTAAACTGGAAGTAATCGCAGGTGATAGAATTGACTTAAAATTATAGGTATGTATATTTGTGCAAGCTGTCCTAATGTACATGTGTACAAGTTTATTGCCCTCCTACACATTCTTACTTTGTTGTTTAACTGAATAGCTGCAATTCATTTAAATATGTACTAAGTAATGTCAGTGTGAAAGTCCTAGTTGAATTTAATTTAGGGTCCCAATAGATGATTTTCATCCCCACTCCATCAATGTTGCAGAACTAAAGGTTTTTATGTATCTGTCATTGTTTCATGTGCATTTTTATAATCTTTTGATCAGTCGATTGTTTTCTTGGACTCAGATATTCGAAATGAACCTTCATATTACTGTTAAATCCTTTTCTTTTCTAACACAATTTCAATCACTGTTTAAAGAAAAAATGGCTTTGAATATTCACCTGAAATAATTCAACTGTCTTTTAATGGTTGTCAGTGGAACCAGGTGTGAATGTGAAGGTTAAGTTATACCAACACACCCAAAAAGAGTAAGACAAAACATTTTACTGCAGATTATATTAAAAGAAACTTTTACTATGATTTTTAATGAACTTTGGTGTACAGTCAACAATAGGAGCAGCAATTCCTTTAACAATACTTAAAACAATAACAACAATAAAAAATAATCTTAGAAGCCAGAACAGGTATATTCACACTTGATTAAGGGATATGGTAATATACTTAGTTAAAAACAAAAGAAATTTTGTCAGAATAGCCATATATGCAATTTTACAGAGGACCATTTCTCACGTTACTCATCACAATGCATTTTCATGAAATAATACTCTATCACTGTAAATATTAAAAAGCTGTGTCATATAACAATAAAAAAATACATTTCAAATATTTCAAGGCATAGCTGCATCATATGCAGGCTTTCCAGTGGAACGGATGGTGTTCCACTGTGGTATACCTTTAACCAGAATAAATAAAGTACTCTGAATACTGTGGTGCAGTACAGATCTGTCACAATTTTTGTGTAAAATGCTTGGGCTGTTTTATCACAGTAATTGAAATGTTCACGGGTAGTGTCTGAGTACCACACATTCCATTTTAAACTCATACTATTTTTTGAAAAAAAGAAGGAAAGCATTTACTTTCAACTGAACGGTTGCACTTGTATCAATATTCCCACCATCTGTTAGTAATATAATAGAGCATTTACTGTTTATTGGAGCCTAATGCAATATGGTGAACATCTATCCTTTCTCCACTATTGTTAAATACCTATCCTGGTCAGGGTCGCAGCAGTCCAGAGTCTATCATGAACTTACTGGGCACCAGGCTCAGAGGCTATACCCTCGGTGGCACACCAGTTCATTGCAGGGTTGAATTACAAGAAATATTCTATCAAAATATTGAAACTGTGGTTGCACACAGCACTTAAAAATTTCACAAGCCATTAGTCTTACTACATATACTGATACCATAGTACATCTGCCAGACTGTGTTTGCACATACATAATACTTCTGTACATTTCTATCCCACTGAGTCACTACAGTCTGTAGGTGGTTACCACAAAATATAATATTCAGTGCAATACAGTTAAAAACAGGGATAAAGACAGTATACAATTCCTAGTGCCGTGAAGTGTACATGTGTGGTATGTATTTATATATGTATATATCCATCATTCATCCCTCCATCCATCATAATCTTTAACCCCTGTGTCCTGGTCAGTTGCGGTCCATGGCCTGTAACAGAATCAGTGGGCGCTAGGCAAGGAAACCACACCCTAGCTGGGACACCAGTACGTCACAGGGTGTGTGTGTGTGTGTGTGTGTGTATATATAGTTCTAACTCCATTTGTACTTCACAATAAAGGCACAAATCTAATACATATAGAAACTTTGACAAACGGTTAGTTGAAGAAATCGCTCAAATACAAACATCATAAAGAGTTTCAGTTGAAGGTTGATTATTCACCTCTGACCTGAGACCATGTTCACTAAGCTAAATGCAGTAGTTGCCATGACTCATGACATCTGCGCTCCTGATAAGTTTGCCAGACTGATATAGGGCTGCTTTCCCAGACACCGATTAAGCCCAGCTCAAGACTGGAAAGGATTTTCTACTGAGAATCCCTTTCAACAGTGCAAGGGTTTCTGTTATTGCGTGCTGACTGTATTACATCACTAAAATACAGTCAATACACCATCTCACCACTCAAAAGTCCAAAGACCTACATTTTAGTCAATGACTGTAGTGAAATAATTTTAGGTAATTCCATGGTTTGTTTTAACAAGTACATCAGAGAGCAGTGGAATGCAACAAAATATAAAAACCTGACAGAAAATATTGGATAAACATTTTAGAAACATATGTCATTGCATACCTGAAACAATAGGCCTCAGCAAAAAAAAAAAAAGCCAAACATCCATTCTGCCGAGCCAAACTCAATTTGAAATAGTTTCCAAAATGGGGGACACACTGGGAGGTTTCTGAATCAGATGGAACCCACTGCACCGTAAAAGCCAGACGACAGTGATAATTAAAATGGGATCTTATTTCATAGGGTGACTTTTCTCACCTATAGGTGACTTGGATGCACCCATTTACACAACTGAGGGGCCTTTCAGGTAGATTATACTGAACTGCTGTACAGGAGTTTTACCTTTTAAAGAAATCTACTGTTTCAGAGACCAGGGCCCTATGATCATGGATCAGACTACACACACATCATTAAGCTGTAGATATAGATATAAAACAGTGACTTTGCACTGTCTTGAGGTACTATATTTTGACTTTGGTGAGTTACACAATTTTGGTAATATTACATATTGTACTGTTTAATAATTATCTGCAGTATTATGTTTTTGGCTTTGTGTTTTGGTATGTTTGCATTTTGGCAGAAGAAAAATGTGAACTTGAGAAAAAAATCCCAACAAGTAAAGCTAGTTTAATACAAGTAAAGGTTATACTGGTAACTATAACAAGGAAACAAAAAGCATTTCAACAGCAAGAAATGCATGTCTATAATTATTCATATAAATTTGGTTCCTGGTTTTGGTTCTTGAGATGTTGAGGCAAAAGTATCTTATTTCTGAGGGTGGATGACTTTGCAGGGACTCGCTGAGCATTGTGAGCATCACTGAATGTATTGTCAGTGACCCAAGGTCTGTTACTGTGATTCCATCTGCTTTGGGTTTTAGATTTCAAGTAGTTTTGGGTCCAGCATTGTCTCCTTGGTCAAAAAGTGGCCCATTTTGTTAGCTCTGTGAGTCCAGGAAAGAAGAGAGACGTTGTTATGGATTCCCGTTCTGTTATTATCACAGGACAGAACAGCTGTATTCTGTGGTTTGGTTGTGACTGCAGTGGGGGTCTGAAAATCTATTCCCACAATCTGCCTGGGTGAAGAATGATGTCAGCCAAGTCTGCCCACGTTTGTATGTGTGAGTGAAAGCATGCGAGGCTGGAGCTGCACAAACACCCGCCTGCAAAACCTGCCCTGCTGCAGCGGTTCAATTGGCGGGCCCAGGATCAGCCAGTGGCATCGTGTGCAGGACCTCATCCAGCAACTGCAGTGCCCGGTGCAGGTGCACCTCCACCCAGCAGGGGGTGTGCTTGATGCTCTGTCGGGGGTAGTCAGGTCCCCAGCCCTTCACGAAGCTGAGGCGCAAGATACAGAGCCGCCGCAGGTCGTCCACCCCAATACCTGCCGCTGCAGACAGACCTAAGGGCAGGCAGTAGAACATGGAGAAGCTGAAGCAGCTTTCTAGAGGAGTGCTTAAAAAGTGCTGCTCTGATAAAACCTTGGCAACTTTGTTTTGGCATTTCTCTGGTGGTGTTAAAACTTTATTCGTGCAATTTTTTTGAACAAGCAGGAAGGACAAAAAGAGCAGAGAAGTTGAGAAGCAGAAAATGCAGCATAAATCATAATCCCTAGCTGAGAAGGCAGAGTGTAGCCTAGTTACTCACTGACTGCCGGGGCAATGCCTCCTACGCTGCCCGGTCCTGGGATATTCCCTGCCACGGCAGCAGCCTGCGCAGCTGCAGCAGCCTGGGCGGTGGCTGCCTGCTGCTGCATCTGCCGATGACACTGCCGCAAGTCAAACACCTGTGGGTGGCACAGTGGGGTATGGTGTTATGAACGGTCACTGCTACATCATCACTCTAAGCAGCCTTCCACCTCCTCCCCCGTGGCCCCTTCCCTTCTATCTCGTTCTCGTCTCTTCCACCCAAGGTGCTCACACTATATATTTCATCTGCACATTATCAAGGCATCATTCTGCATTTTTCCTCAGATCTTAATTACTAGTTAAATGTGTAATTATGCAAGATTTGTGACACATGTCCAGCATCTATCCGATTTGAAATATGCCACGCTAATGTGTAAATGTAATAAAAGTAGAAATTAAAATTATAGGGTGACAGATGTTTAATCATGTAAATATTTTCAAAATTAAAGTAATTCTTTCATTTAAAACCAAATTATACGATGCTGTTGTAATGTGTCAAGGGCACCACTATGTGTCGCACAATTTCATCATTCAAGCTAAAAAAAGGTCTGGTTTGATGTCGCAATTTTTAATAGCAAGTTTTACTCCCTGTGCCATTCTAATAATACTGTACTACATCAGGTCTATATTTATAAAATGACGCAAAAATGTAATTTTATTTCAACATATAACAAATTACAATCCTTATCAGCTATTATGGCCTCATCTCTGCATTCACCTCTGTTGAACACAATAGAATGTACAGACACTTTACTGTAAGATGAAAGATTAAGGGCACCTCGCATACAGGTTAATGCAACTAAATAAACACTAAGATTAAAAAAAATTGCTATTTTCAGTTAGACTCTGCCAGTCAACAATAAAATGTAAATACATCTCTATATCGATAAAGCTCAATCTTTGTTATTTATGTACAGCTTGTATGAAACCAGTTTAAGGTCCTGTTACCAATAATACCCGCAAGGGGCTGCTAACTGGAAAAGACAGGAGTGAGTAGCTGCTTCATGTGAGCATCTAAGGGCCAAATGCGACATATACATCAGACTTTTTCGTTTTCTACGCCTAACACAACAGCAAGAGGGAGAGGTGCCAGAAGGGGAAAGGCAAAGGGAAAGGTGATGGGGGGGCAAGGGGGATGGGTGATGGAGGTTCTAGAGAGAGAGGTGACGGGATAAGAGGAAGGGGCAATGGGGGTAAGGGTTGCTAGCAGAAGAGCCAAACTGAAACAAGGATGGGGGGTGTTGGAGGAACGACCAGATCTGGCAAAGGGGGGGGGGTAAGAGGTACATATCTCTGCTGCGCACTCTTCCCTGAGAAGGTCCACTACACACTAATATGTGCAGCACCATGTGTGAGAATATGCAACTGTCGTCCTACTGACAGATTAGCTCAGAAGTTCCATTAAAGTGTAGAGCGGTGTGTGTGAGTGTTTGTGTGTGTGTAAACCTCACATAGCGGTGTGTGTGTGTATCACTTTCTGACCTAGGCAACACCAGCCAGCTCAGCTAGTAATAAAATTAAAACATGTACACTCATTTCTTCACGAAAAACGTGCAGAAACATACATGCAAAATGCTGACATCTGCTGTCACCCAAATAGAGCGGCTCGTCCACCTCCTACAGTTTTCTCTCTCACCTTGATATAGGCCCCGGGATAGATCTTGTGGACAGCATCACCTGGCGCTCGACCTGCCTCCCGGTCCAGGTAATAGCTCTGAACGAAGACGGCATGATCGCTCAAGCAGCGCATCCACACATCCCCCTCTCCACGACACTCCAGCTGCACCCCTTTCCCAATGTGCAGTCTGGACCAGAAAGTGATATATAAGAGAGAAGAACACAGGGAGAAGACAGTGCTTCTTAAAGAAGGAATTCATACACCCGTTACCATAGAGTTAAAGCTCACACAATGGAGGATGCAGGATGCAGAAACATGCAGGCAGTAGGCCGACATCTAGTGCAGAAGACAGACACTGCTTGAGTTGAATGCAAAGATGGGGACCTGGTCTTTCAGTGATTCTGACATAGCAAAGTAACACAAGCAGACCCTCTGCTCAACAGACCTGGCCCTCTCGCTGGCGTCAGTGCGGTGCACGTTGCTTAGCTGGCCCAGGCAAAAGCGGTCACCTCCTGAGGGGTCCACATAGCCATCAATAGTCACCACAGGGCAGCTGGACAGCACCTTGAACATCTCCCCAACCTGTACATCCATCTCAAAGTAGGAGATGGAACACCAGAATTCTGGGCCTGCAATGCGAAGAGAAATACAGACCTCATGCAGACCATAGGCATCACCCTGCAAGTCTGCGAGTGAAGAGGAGACAGACAAACATTCAGTTCCACAGGCAGTTTGTGTGCAGGCTACCTGGATGACTTGAAACTGGAGGGGGGAAAGAGGTCGAACTTTGATGCTGAGACCCTGTTAGCAGAGGAAAGCATTTTACAGTGTTGGAAAATACAATGACTAAATTGAAAGGTATTTTTAAAAATAACATTAATAATGCATTCAAAATAGTTGTTTTTACTGAACAAAGGCAGGTAGTTTGATAGACATACAATAATGGGAAGGGTGGTGAAGGGGCGGCTGCTGGTGACCCCGACCATTCTGTTGGGGTCCGATGGGAGTGTAGGAGGCCGTGCTGCTGCCTGTCCAAGTGGCTGTAGAATTTTTGGGAAAAAAAATTAAACGAATCAAAACATTGTAACACAAAGGTGAAAAAGCTGATGCAGAGAACAGTACAAAGCCCTGCCATCATGTCTACTCACTACGGAACGCTCCTTGGCTTGATGTGTGTTTGGAGTTGCTGTAGCCATTTTGGGGTGGAGGGGGCTGGGGGGGAGCATGTGTGGGAGTTGAAGGGGGTGGCGTTGGTGCCATGCCTTGGCCTTGGGGCGAGGCAATTTGCAAAAGTCCCTCGCTGTGTCCTCCTTGCATGGACAACATGGAGCTGGTAGCTACGGGTGAAGAACATAGTTATGAAAAAGCTTCACAGGTGGAAGAGGGAACAGGAGCATGGACATGCAAGGCCAGCAGGATACATTTGGTGCAAAAGGAGAAGAATTTTGTGGACAATGCAGTGTTTGGGTTTAAGTATTTGGCATGGAGAATCCAGCAGCAGAATGGAGCCAAAAAAAACAGCACTTGAGGGACTGAAGAGAGGGAACAACAACTGTTAAGTGGCTCAAGTTACAGAATGACACTATAAAACAAACACATGGCTAGTAAAACCTTGTCTGTATTTTTGTCTTTTTCTACAAGCATCTTCCAGTGGCTCTTGGGTTGTATAAAGGCACTGGATCCTTTTTTGCCACTTTTGAATGTATCTGTCATAGGAAAGAAACATCACCAAAGACAAAAATATTTTCCCTGTTTCAAATACTTCTAGGAAGCCTCAGTGTTCCTTTCGGCAATGAGCAAGAAAGGGTTGGAGGGGCCTGGTTGGGAGCAGCAGCTTGCCTGATCTGAAATTTTAAGGTGAGTGGTTATTAAAATACTATGGTAGCCACAAACTGTCCATAATGGACACAATGTTTAAACACAATGTAGCTCATACGTGTACTTCCTACCATAGGACCTGGGGCCAAAGTCTGACTTGGACGAGACCTGAGGCCGTACATCCTGGCCACCCAGGGGGAGTGTTACTGAGTGGTCGTGTGATTTCCACTTGGTTTTGAGTTGGGTTAAGCAGCTTGGGAGACCACTGGACAGAGCTAGGACCAAACAAGTAGTGAAGGTGTCCTGGGAATGCTTTCCCTTGTGCATGATGAGATAAATGCTTCAAGTTTAGGGTCAAGGACATGGAATCAGTATGGACCATTTTCAAGACCTCCTAACAAAGACAGTCAGAAAGAGTTACAAAGTCTCAGAAGTTAGGCATGGTGGTAGATCAAGTTCTCATTCATGAATAAGGTGAGGGTAAAGGTGGAGGCCATTTCTAGCAGAGTAATCTGGATTTGACAGATAAGTACCAGAACTCCAACCGGGTCATGACGGCAACAGCAGCAAATGCAAAAGTCTTGGTGTTTGGGAAGCTTAGACCAATCAATTTATTTTTAAAAGTGCTCTTTTCACACAGTGACACAGAACACTGAACAAAAGATCAAGAGACATTGTAGAAGCAGAGATAAGATATGACGTAAGCCCACAGGTTAGCTACACGTTTAATGACTATAAGAATTATACTTACTAGAAAAACTATAATGTAAGCCAGCCTGCAACTGAGGCGAGGAGAACAAAAAGCTCCCCACCAGAAGGTGAAGGTGAAAAATACACTTCCAGAGGTCCAAGTATCAGTAGATTACTGCGCCTCCTTGGCATTCCAGGTAGGAAAAGGGCCCACTGAGAATGAGTTTTGGTTGTCCTTGAAGATGTGCTTGAAAAACTTTTGGCAAATGACAACAGGTGGACCCAGGGTGTTCTCAGCAAGAACAAGGATGTTCTGCAATGGAGGATATTATAGGGAGGTAGATAGGGCAATGTGAGAAAGTTGAATTTGATATTTACATTTTCTTTCTAGGAAGTAGTTCTGGGAACTTCTGCTAGAATGCTAAGGTAAAGAAGACAGAGATAGTACTCGATGAACAGATGAAGTGGTGGTTTACATCTTCATAAAGGGACACTAGAAAGCATATGAGGAATCACATTCTTTGGTAGAAGGGAATTTGGCATGAAGCTATAGACAACAGCTAAACTTCAAATTCTGGAAGAACAATGGAAATCCTTAGTAGTGGACCCATTACATGTTTGAGTGAGGACACTGGAGGAGCTCTGGCAGGTTGGTAATAAGTTCTATGTGATTTTTCCAGGCTTGAAGAAAACTTATGACCATCATTTGGCTGGTAGGGAATGTTGGGGGCTGCTTCTGCAACCATTTGATCCCAGTATTGAATAAAGTGAGTTGTGCCCATATTGTCAACCTAAAGTCAAGCTTGTTCAGGGTTGCCATCAGACTGTCAAGGTTGTCTCATCACCACTGCTGGTTACAATTTTCATGCTCATGCCATCAGGGAGCAGCCTGGCTTTGGAGAATATTCAGTTTCAGGACATTGGGGATTTCATCACCATTTGTAATTTATGTAATCCTGTTGGAGGCTATCAAGCCACAGTCTCTGGTGTACGACAGGCTGCTACACCCAAATGCTGTTTTACCTTTTTTATGCAAAACCATTCAGCAAACCTAGTTCATTATTGAGAACCACTGGAATTAGCTATCCAGTTAGTGTTTGCTCCATTTAATACTAAACCTCACAGTGTACAAACAGCAGATTTCATCAAACACATGACCTCACACAAGTGCAAAAATAGCATGGTCATACACAGTGAATATATTCAGTGCGACTCTACCCTCCGCGTGAAGGGCACAATGGTACAGGATACTCACTAGGAGGAGACATAGGGATATTGGGGAAGAGGGTGATAGGCGGGGGTGCACGGGGAGGCTCAGGGGGTAACTGCAGCGGTGGCAGGGGCTGGCTATAATGCTCAGATGGACACAGCTTTAGCGCCCCCTGGTGATCTGATTGTGAGGGCATTCTGGGTGGGACATCCATCTGTATGCAGTCGTGAATGTACTCCTCCTTGATGAGGCGACCTGGGGACAGAGGTGAGCAAAAGAAGAGGAGGGTCACAGGTGTCACAGATTCGGTGTGTGAGCCCCTTGAGGTCACTCAAGCAGAAGTTAATGCACTTATCTTTCAATGTTGCCATTATGTTTGATCACAATTTTGTAATATTTTATCAGCACTTATGATGAGTTCCGTATTAAAACAACATGTGCGTACCATTAATTACCGAAATACTCTTGAAAAGGTCTCACCTGGGTTCTGGATACTAAGGCCCACTTCACAAGGAAAGGCAAAAAAAGGAATATGAAAAGATTAGCAACATTGCAAAAAAAATGGCTGAAATTTTCATTGTCCAAGAAATTTTTTAAATGAGTGCTTAAATCTACATGGGGGTTTAATTTCAGAAATACGCTGCATTGGCTTTTTCTAACATTAATATTCTTATTTTTTGTTAATTAATTCTGCAATTCATTGTTTCACTGAAAAAGTTACTAAAAGATCCAGTTAAAAATATCAGCACACTGGATTTAAGTCATATGCACAGAACCCCTTGAGCAATTTCCCATCGTGGTGGAGCATGTTCCCACTTCCTAAATCTTCATTTTACCATGTAAGTGCTGGACTCTTACAAGTAAATTGTGCTATTTCTTACTTGTCTTATGCCAAATCAAAATAGTTCCTTAAAGCATGAGTCAAGTTTAGGAGATATGTGACATGACAAGAAACTGCGAAGTCTGAGTCCATCAGCTGTGAACTGCACAGACGTACCGATGCCGGGCGACACCACCCTCTCATAATGGTAGGGGTTCACACAAACGTTGTCGTACTTGAGGTCAAAGGCAAACTGGCAGAACTTGACATGCTTGAGCTCATTCTTGTGCAGATCAGGCCAGCGCCACAGCCGGGCGTAGATGACGTGAGGGAAGCCCTTTCGCCCCGCAACCTGACAGTGGAGGAGGTTCCAGAGCAGCAGGCGGGAGAAGGGGAAAAAAGGGACAAAAGAATTGGAAAAGAGTGGAGGATCAGAGGGGCACAGAGATAGACAAGAGGGATAAAGTTCAAAGAAAGGAAAGCAGAAAGTAAAAACGGAAGATGACATATTGTTATGATTTGGAAATGATCACAGCTATCATTATTTGAAATGTTTCACTATTCCTTCCACAAAAAAAATTCAACTGAAGTGACTTCAGTATGTACAGTATGAAACAAAACAAACAGATAAACAAATGGAAGAGCATGATGAATAAAAATGTAACAACCAAGTTTTGACAACAGAAAACAGTATTACACTTGTAGCAAAGTCTAGCAAAATCTAGAAATAATTGTTCAAAGCAGAGACCAGTTACCAGAGCCTAAACTGACTGGACAAAAAAAGAAAGAGGAAGGTACTGGGCACTCTGTATACTGGTGAGCATGAGTGTAGGAGTGTGCGTGTATGTGTGTGTGTGTGTGTGTGTGTCTGTGTGTAACAGAGAGAGACAGAGCTACAGAATGTTAATATCTGTGGCTGTGTGGATATTTCCTGCTGCCCACGGCTGTGTTTACTCAGCTCTGTTCGTCCCGGTAAAAATGATTCGGTGCCAGTGCCGATTAACCTCGCCCTACCAGGCTCAGCTCCTCTGACATTTCAATGGTTAATAGTAAACTGGTGAAAGAGACAACTGCAAATGGACAAATGAAAAAGTGACTAACAAAGCTGGTATAGAAACTTTCACCTCTGATTCTATTACATGAAATTATATTTAATAGATGGTAGCTTTTTCTTAAGATGAAATGTTAATTTAAAATTATTACAAACTAAAGTAAAGTAAAGTAAAAACTTTCCACTGTCTTGCATTTATTTCATGGAGTTACTTTTGGTCATTTAAGACTAAATATTTGTTTTTAAGGTCTGTTTACGGGCAGACAGAAACTCAGCTTAGTGTTAGAATTGACTGGAGCAGGAGCAGACAAAGTGTGTGACAAGAAGAGGGAGGGGTGCTGGAAGATGAGAGGTATAATTCAATCCATCCAGCCAGAATGGAGCCAAGCTGCCGAGTAAAGGCATCACGTCTCACCTTCTCTGACCTTACGGAGACCAAGAGTGAGAGAGACGAGGTATGGAGACCGAGGGGCGGAAGACAGAAACTGCAGTGAAAGCAGACAGGTTTGGGAGGCTTGGCAAACTGAATCACGCCGTGTGACCCTCCCCCCTCCCCGAACACAGGGAGATACCTACATTGTCATTTCGTTTCATACAACGCGTAAACAGCAACTCAGCAAAGGCGCCTTTCCAGTAGTCAGAGTTGGCCGAGACCCACATCCACTCAGATACACAATGAAGAATACAGCAACACTGACACTGTTCACCAAACTGGGTGTTACGCTTTACACATGTATCATAAAAACTCTTTACTACGTGAGGCACGTGTGCGGCCATAAAAACACTTTGCCACTGCAGAGCTGCTCATATTTTAAATTACGGGCAGAAAGCACCACAAAATAATGCCCTGAGGAGGACACACAGAAGACCGCGCACATTCAAAAGCCTTTTGAAACAAACAGTTTCAAAGAATAAACACGCATTCAATCCAGCTGTGACAAACCCAGTGTTAATGACCAAAAGTGTGTGACTAAGCCCACACACACATTTACTCTGAGAAAGTCTCTTGTCAGATACACATTCAGACAGACACACACACACACACACACACACACACACACACACACACACACACACACACACACACACACACACGCTCAGAGACAGACAGGCTTAACTTAACCCTGCCCCTTTCCTGTGTCTCAGACAAAACAACCCTCACGGCCCCCACCCCTCCCTCGGTTGCTCTCCCTCTTTTCTGTCCTGGAGCTGGGGGAGGGGCGGGGACCTCCCTGCTTCTCTCCTTAGGTTCATTCCCTCACTTGCCCTGGATGCCTCACATGCTGTCAGTTCCAGTCAGTCCAGATGCCTCAATACACTCAACTGATTAGTTTTCCTGTAATAAAGAGAACAAATGCCTCTCCGGCACCTGGCCTGCGGCTGTCAGTGAAACTGCAGCCCAGAGCTGCCGAAGTTGGGGACATGTGCGTGGCGGTGGCCATGTCAAACTGCACGTAACACCAGCCCTACGGTAACTCTTTGTCAGCTGAAAACAGAACAGTCAAACAGAAGCAATGGCATGGCGGTTAGTTTCCATCAGTCACAGAGAGCGTGTGCAGAATAAGCTTTAAGAAAAAAAGTGAGGAATTACTCAGGGCACTGAACCTTGCTTATCTAGCAAAACTGTCAGTTAGCAGAGCTGCAGTTTTTTGTTTTTGTCTCTGAAGAAACCAGCTGATTTGTAAACTCCCCAGGCCCAGTCATTCCCTCATTCAGTTGTGGCAGCTCCCCCTTGAACTCAGGAGCACCAAACACAGACACACATAACCTCCTTTATCCACATTCAGAGCCATAATGGTTGGTACATTTCATTCTTTGACATAATTGTCTGGAGAACAGGGGTTTTAACTTGGTTACATGCTCAACCAGAAGGAGTGACTCCCATCTGGGGGGTCACAGGCCAACGTCCTCAGAACAGATGGTTAGTGAAGCACAGTTGGGCCCCAAAGCCAGGTCCTCACCAGAGGACATGGCAGTTTTTGAAATGATCACTTTAGAGGCCCTACATATCAATAAATTGTTCGATATGCATATAGATGATCTGCCGGTCATCAATCGGTCACTTGCTGTCATAGCCCCGCTACCTGCAGTCGGCCATCCAGAGTCCGCTGAATGGTGACACACTTGCTGGGATGCACTCCATTGGTGGTGATGGCCGTGATCAGTGAGTCCAGCTCATCCTTTTTCTCCTTCAGCTTTTTGACCAGGCTCTCAATAGCACGCTTGGCGAAGCCTTCGTTCTCGCCGCCCTGCCGGTGGCACATCAGGCTGTGTACGATGCTCAGGCAGGCATCGCTGCTGCTGGGGGGGTTCGCCGACATCCTCCTGCCATTGAACGGTCCGGGATTGAGTGTTGAAAGAAACACAAAATTGGAGAAAAGGTTAATATGGTGCAGTAGAGGCTGACATACAGGGGTGTTAGGTAGGGTGAAAGAAGGAAAGATAGACTGTGGAAAAATATGTCCAACATGCAATGAAGGTCAGATAGGCTCAGTGTTCAGACATGCCACTGACGGTGACCATAATGGCTGCTGAAGGAGCCAGATTGATCCCAACACCACACCACGCGAGCGCTACCCTGGACCAAGCGGAGACAGTGGGTTTTCATTCTTGAAAGGATAGCTGTACACTCACTCAGCAGAATAAAACAGAGAACACAAAATGGCAACAAAGGGTAAAAGTGAGGCTAAATGCTTCAACAAACATTTAAAATTTATGGTGCAACCTCATGTTTCTGGCCAGCAACAATGACTCTCGCAACATTCTAGTACAATATTTAGAACCCTAATTACAGCTAATTCAAAAACAGACTTAAAAGGTCCGAATTAACAGATGCATAAAAATGTGCATTCAAAGTAATGACCTTCCAGACAACTTATAATGTGTAACAACTCCAAAACAATGGCCTTAGTGGTGGACATTTCTGAAGGCGTCAATGGCACAAGTCAACATTAGAACATCAGTACTGCACTAACATTCAGATCTGCTAAGGTACACAAAATAAACCTCTCTGTGTTGCTAAAGCTGCCCCTTATCTCGCTCTGTCACATGGTATGAAGGCTTTTGTCTGAGTCTGTGTCAAAGAATGAACTGCAACTGTTTTTTCCTATATCTGAACAAGTCAAAAGGTGACCAGTGTGCCTCCTTTGTAAGACAGGTCCGTGCTTGTGTGTTTATAAATGTGCGCTGTGGACTTATTCTGCCCAAAAAGTGGTGCAGAGGAGCCTGCACAGCCCACACCACAGGAGAGATGGTAATCCCGGGTCCCCGTGGTGACCTGATTGTGGTGAATTTGCCTCTCCAGCAGAGCAGGAGTCGGTGCACCTTAACCATGCAGAAGTCAGCGCAGAGACACATACAAAAACATTTAAATCTCGACAGCTTGCCAAGCAGTCCCCCCACCCCCCCAGGTCCCAGCACAGCAGTGTATGCAGTGTCACTTTCCTTCACTTTCTACATATTTACTCCATTTTCCCCTGAAGGTCAAAAACATACTTTTTAAAATATTGAGCAGTAAAGCTGTATCCCTTCAGTAGATACAGAATTTTCAATGCCCAAGGTTCACTTTATTATCATTCTGCACTTAAGATGTTCAAGGGAGAACATAATGTAGTTTCTCCTGTACCATAGTGCACAGCACACTTTGCAGGTGGCTCATCTCTGTCCATCACACACTACACAGTCTTTTTTTACTTGTCAGCGTGATTTATTGGGCTGAAAGGCTGACTGCTGCTGTCAGTAACAGGAAAGAGAGTAAGAGATAAGTTGGGTGCGCGTCTTGATGGGGCTGACACGCTCAGATCAGTTTGGTTACTCTTGGTTGGTCTGGTTAGGGTTGCTGGTGGTCATATTTTGAAGGCATTCTATGTTGCACGGCCAAGTTAAAGGACACATCAGGCTGAAAACTCGGGTACAGTGGGCAGTAAACATCGCGCGGCAGCAGGGCAGATGTACCCTAGCGATCGATGGCACGGAGCGCACTGCTGTCGCCCCCACTGGCCCGAGGTGCTGGCCAGCAAGCTACACCCCGCCACCGCGATCTTGCCAGATAACAACAAATGAGAACAGAAAGAATGACCATCGTGAGCGCGCGGTCGGCACCCACCTCGACTGCGCAGTGATAAGGAAGGAACGGGCTGAGGAATGAAGGCAGGCATCTCGCGCGCTCCCCTCCACCGACCCTCTAGTTACGCACATCTCCCCTCATGGTAACGTAAACGCATTTAAAAAAAATAAATAAATAAATAAATAACGGCTGTCGGGTCTCAGAAACGAACGTAAGCACAAATGTAGATTGAAAAGTGCACTTACACATGAAAAGAGCAAGTTGAAACGTAAGGACAGCGAGGAGTCGGTGCGCGATCCCGGGTGTTTTCTGTCCCCTTTGCCCCTGTGGACTCCAATGGCAATGCGCGTCCCCGTGTCCGCGAGCCCGCTATCAGTCAATCAGCCGCTCCGTCCCCCCGCGCACATCCTGCTGCTCCCGAAGCCTCAACTCGCGTTCACTACAATAACAAAGGGGGGAGAGGACGTGTGCGCGAGCGTCTCGGGGGGGGGGGCAGCCAATCGCCGCACCCCTCTCATCGGGAACGGCGGATCTCAGCCAACAATGACGCGCCTCTCACGCGGCTGAGGTCTGTCTGGGTCGCGCGGAGACTGACAGCTCGGCGCGGCTGTTTTTTCAAGGTGGCGCCGCTGAGATTACCCCGCCCCCCCATCTTTTTGCTACTCTGTCTCTACTCCTCCTCCTCCTCCTCCTCCTCCTCTTCCAGTGTTGACCGAAAAGAGTGACGACAGCTCGATCTGGGGGACCCTGCTGTCGCCCTCGCCTTAACTGTTTCAACTCTGAGTTCGATCGGAATAAAAACAGCGTGATGATCGCGCGACAAAGGGCGGACCAACATCACATTAAGTTTAAAAAAACAAAATGTTGTTTGATAACTTAGGTTGTGTTTGTTGTACATACGTAATTGTGATAGCAAATCACATGGAAAGTAACGTCTGTGTTATTTGATGAGACATGCAATATGCGACATATGAATGGCATAACTTTGAAACACAATGAATATAAAACATAACTTGTGCACTGATAGTGCACAAACGATAGTTAATCCTTAACCAGCAAATAACGGCGTTTGTTGGTCTTTACGGGAAAATTTACAATATAAATACTATCCATGTATTACAAGTAACTCACATATATACACTTTCACAAAAAAGACGAATGAGAAAAAGTATTTAACGCAAAGAAGTAAACAGATTAGTCAGATTTTGTGAAACCAAGTAACACAAATATACACTAAGTAAAAGAGGTTCACTCACCATACGAATAACTTAATATAAAGAATTGAACAGATTTGTTAGGGTTTTGTGAAACCAAGTAACACAAATATACACTTTCGAAAAAGAGGTTCATCATCACCATCTCAATAAGAAAAAGTATTAACGTAAAGAAGTGAACACATTTGTCGGGGTTTGTGAAGCCAGTGGTAAAACCGGACTCATGTCTTGCTTAACCCTAATCCCACATGAGTGTGGGGTTTCACGCAGGACTCCTCAGTGCAGATGGAGCTGCCAGAATGCAGTGCTGTAAGAGGCATGCAGGGAGCCATTAAAACTGGGTTACTGTGCCTGCTTACTAAAACACAAGTATCATATTAAGCCTAAAACTCCCAGGCCAAACTTTGCTGTATCTGAAGCTCTTCCACACTATCTTAGAATATTTTTCCAGTTGTTATAAAACTGATCCAAAACCAGTAACAACACTATAGGATGATGCAACAGTTCCATTAATGGGTGTGGTTCCTCCACCTCTGTTATTAAAAACAATGCATTAAAAAAACATTCCTGCATTTTATGCTTGTGTGTGCTTTTGCATGAAATTTTAAAAAATCCTTCTCCAAACATGTATTATTGCCCAGCTAGTATGTCCTGTGATGGCTCAGTAAACAAGCACATTCCCAGCTTCAGCTATTGCATGTTCATGTTTAGACAAAATATTTGAAATTTGAATACAAACATTCCTAACAAACATATTAGCATAAAAGCCATTTTTTCAGTAGGGAAAAACAAACAATAAATAAATAAACTCCTTGTCAATTTTGCCTTTTTGTCCTTAATTTATCAGGAACATAAAACCATGAATATCTAATGAATATATTTTAGAAGGTAATATACAACAATAAAAACCTATAATGTCTACACTGGTCCTCATACA
Organism: Arapaima gigas; assembly: GCA_900497675.1. NCBI lineage: Eukaryota > Metazoa > Chordata > Actinopteri > Osteoglossiformes > Osteoglossidae > Arapaima > Arapaima gigas. Next base: position 251,751 of record UFQX01000286.1, read on the forward strand.
TCTTGATGGGATAATCTGTCATCTGTTAATGACACTAACTAAGCAGTTTACTCAGTTCAAGTTCTTAACAGGTACCTGAGATAAATACATTTCGCTTTTCCGCTGCTGTCTTTGAACAGCACCTCCATCCCCATCTTGTACAAAGTTGACAGGAAGCAGAAATATAGCTGTTAATGCAAAAACATGTTTATGTTTCATTTAGGAAACCTGAAAACACTGAAAGTGATAGATATACTTTTCATGTTACTTTGTGCCCATTTTATTTTTTGTATTATATCATTCACATTGCGACGTTTTAGCCTACAAAGTGAAAGACCAGAAAAAACTGAAACATGATGTGGCACAGAGGTTAGTCGAGCTCCAGACGTGTCTCTGCATGATTCTGCACTGAAAGAGGGGAACATCCTCTCCTTGTGGACAAAGCCAGATACTGCATTCCCAGTGGGGCTTGAACTTGAAACATAGTGGTTTCCATAACTACATATGTGTCTGCAAACATATGCAGATCTGACAAAACTGTACATTCATTCAAAGTTTAAAGGATCCACTCTGACTGTTCAAAAAGAAATCTGTGCTTTTATTAACCATCCACAACCATGCATGATTCATCCCTTTGTGGCTTTACAGACCACATTTTTCAGGTTTGCTCTGCCATGCACAATGTTTCTCAGCAGGGATCCATAGCAGACATGCTGCCTTGTTATTTGTGGATTCACAGGGCTAAATTAATTTCAAGTCTTCTTCTACTTCTGTCATTTGTGTGTGAAACAGAACAATATGTGTAAAATCCAGAGTGTCCCTCTAGGTCTGCAGAGTGAATGTGTGTTGGAATGACTGTAGCACCTTTTAGCTACATACATTAAAATAGCACAACTATATGAGATTGCTGGGTGAGTGGGCGAGTGAAAGCAGCCCATGTCTCCAACATGGTTTTCCTAAGCACAGTATCCTTGGCAACAGTGAGATGCGTCCGAAAGAGATGTGGTTTGAGATCCTTTTTGAATGTAGAGAGGGATTCAGCAGTTCTGAGCAAGAGAGGGAGCTCATTCCACCATATTGGAGCCAGAACCTAGACTTTTGATTGTGAACTTCTTGCGTGTAGGACCATCAAATAGCCAGATATTGAGCACAGCAGTGGAGCTGAAGTTTAGTGAGTGATCGGGTCCTGCAGGTATTAGGGAGCAGATCCATTGATGGTCTTATAGACTATAACCAAAGTGTTGAATTTAATTAGTGCAGCTACAGGCAGCCAGTGGAGAGAAAGAGGCAAGATATGTGGGATCCCTTTGGCAGGTCAAACACAATTCGTGCTACAGGATACTGGACACCTGGAAACTCATGATGGTGGAGGTGGGAAGGCCAGAAAAGGAGAGATTTGCAGTTGACCAGGTGGAATATTATCATGGCCCAGACCAGAAGCTGCAAAGACTGTATTATGAGCAGACTTGAGTTAATCATTATGCTTTTAACCAACAAAAGCAGATGAAAAAGGTGAATCTGCCAATTTGGCAAGGAGTTCCCAACATTTTTGCAGAAATTAAGGATGCATTTTGAAATTATACACAAACTCTGTGTTTGTCATCAGCCTCAATACACGATTGTTTTCATACAGCTATTCCACTACTGACTGCAATTTCTAGTTTTTTCTTTTATCACATTACTTTCCCAGTCTGCATTAACATAGGGATCCTTTTCATTGGATGACAAATTATATGAATTTTTATGTCTTTATACACTCATCAGGTTTGTTAAATCTTTTTCAAGACACCATTAGCCTATTTCAGAGTAAGTTTGTTCCCATTTTTCTCACAAAGTTTTGGCTGGTCATCACTACAAGACAAGGGAAAACCATTTATGTGTTCCTGACTCTAGGAATTTAGTAAGAATGCAGTTATGCGGTGCTCTCACATGCTGACTTACTGCGATATGGTTTTTGTCATGATTTCCCAGCCTGGGGGTTGCCAGAGTTTCCCCTGGGGTCACTTGGCAAAATTTATATAAGGGATGTCTGAAAAAGTGTCAGTGAATTGATTCGTCATAAAGCTGTGGGTTTTGCGGTTAACACACCCCTTTTACCCCCCCTTGCTGAAATACATTTTGAAGAGTTGCCATGTAAAATGCGGTGAGCGCCGCAATATGTATAACATGTAAAATAAATGTCCCTTTGGGAAAGGGGATGTGAACCATTGCTTTCTACAACAGGATACTGGAGATCATGGCGCAGCAGCCAGAAGGTCATCAACCCCACAGCCTTCTGCGACCAGTCGGATTTCCCAAGTACTTCCGAGACGTCTGGTGAAATCTCGCGAGAAGTGACGCATCAACGACCCAGTCCTCCCATATTGTATCTCTCCGGCCACCATTTCGTTCAGAGAGGCAGTGGGAAGGTGGTAGAGGGTTGTCAGCGGCGTCAGGGCTCTATTTATTCATTCCAATTTCGAATATTTCTGGGACATAGTGGAAATACGCAAACCTTAGGGGAAATAAGATATAATAGCGAAACTCAGCACAGTTAACCCAGTTAAGATTTTTGCTCGATAATCTGCCGCTTGAGCACGCGAATTGATTTTCCAGGCGCAGAGAACACGGTGAGTATTCGCGTAATTCTTATATAACTGCTTCACATTTGTTTAATATTTACATATATTTAATAAGTGAATTCCCTTCAGTGTATTTTTTCAGAATAGTTTAGGCGCTGAAGGAGTAGGTCGGCAGACCTCAGCCTCTGTTGGCAGTTCTAGGTTGGCTAACTGGCTCCTAGCTCATTCATTGGCGACACTCTACTAGTTACTATTCAACTAGTTGTTTATTATTCGTCGTACCAGTTATAACACTAAACTCGTCTTGTATTTAGGTTTCAGGCGAGTTTGCGGGTGTCAGTGAATATATCTTTTAAAACGGTTTTTTTGAACGTCGCTGGGGTGTGAAAGTTTGGGGAACCGGGGCACCACCATGGGGGGCCAGGTTGATAAACCAGAGCAGCTGTGCCCTCTGAACGAGCACCATTCATATGTCAGTCACACCTGACTTGACCTTCTTCAACGTTTCTTCTTTGTATATTTAATATGTTTTTACACCTCATTCGAGTAAATGCTGTTTGTCTATTCGTCATCTTTATAGTCTTTTCCCCTGCGTTGTCATTTCTGTAGCTCTCTCGTTATATTAGGTAACGTAAAAAGTTAAGTTTATGAACTAAGCTACTAGGTAGGTACTAGGTAAACCTTCCTCAAAAGTACAACTGCAGGAGCAGAATGCAGTCCCTTGACTTTTCAAGTGGAAATCTTCAGTCATCTGATGCTTCTGTGTGGAATAACTTTTTTTTGTAACCTTAGTTTGTGGTGTTCTGTGTGTGTTTAGGAGCGTGCCAGCAGAGTGAAGAAACAATGAGTACTCCCTCCTCTCAGAAAGTTGTGCTGAAAAGCACCACCAAGGTGTCCCTGAATGAGCGGTGAGACCCAGTGACGCAGAAGAGAACGTATCCATAGCGACACTATAGAGGGGACAGGAAAATGTTACCTGTCACCCTCGCACGCAACCTGAGACGTGCCCACGTGGCCTGGGGGGAGAGAAGACGAAAAGTGAATGAGAAGCACTTGGAATGGGGCGTCACTCACGAGGCTGTAGTTTTTAACAGACCAAGGGGAAGGAACAAAAGTTTGAACGCATGTTTAAAATTGTATGGAATGCATCTCCAAGCTGAGGGCGTGGGTAATGAAGCGAGGCAGCCTATCTGAAATGCAGTGCTTTTAAACCCAGTTGCCTCACCTCTCCCCCATAGTGCTTGCTTTGTGTACGATGCCATCACAAAGCCTTTACAATGAGGCAACACTGCTTGCAAGTGCTGAATGGGTGCCAAGTGTGTGCCTCTGTCCCTCCCTTTCTTCCTCTTAAATTCTCTCCAGTCACCCAATACTCATAGGAAAATTTTCTCTCTGAAATGTTTATTTTTTTTCTTCTGCAATTCTCTCATATGGAGTCAGATGCCCAGTCCTAGCCTAGACGTGTCCCTTGTCAGCCATGCCTCACATAAGCAGTTCCAGTCCTTGCAGTTTTTATCTGCATTCTCGAACAGGGTGCGGTCTAGGCTGTAAGAGGCTGGGCAGCTGGGAATACGTCCAGCCCAGGGCCACCTCCCCTGGCTCCCTCATTTAGGAGAATGCACCTAACAATACAGGGGGATAGGTGGCCTGTAAGTGGCAGACACTCGTGCCTTACTCTCCTTCTCTCAAGCCATTTTTTGCTTTACTGCTTCTTATTCTGCTTCTTTTGCTTGTGTGTTTATAACACCCAAGGATTGAATATTCTACCTTTGTATTGTTTTTTCTGCTTTAAATCATCTAATGTATTGGGTATTCAATATCTTGGAGAGAATCATTGATGGAGAGACAATGACTTTAGGTTTTCTTGCTGCTGGATGGCTGTGGATGTGTGGTGTGTTAAAGGATTTGCCATGAAACCTTCCTACCTCCTATTCCTCTCTTCCTCCTCCTGTGCTCCCCCTCCCATCTATTCCCCAAGTTTCACTAACATGCTGAAGAACAAGCAACCTCCACCAGTCAACGTCAGAGCCACCATGCAACAGCAGCACATGGCCAGTGCCCGCAACCGTCGGCTGGCCCAGCAGATGGAGAACAGGCCCTCTGTGCAGGCAGCCTTGCAACACAAACAGGTGAAAGAGGGATTACACTACAGGACATGGACTGAGATGTGGTTGAACAGATTAAGAAAGCTGTGCTGGTATAGCTATCCCTTGTTGTCCAAATCTAATCTATTCCTGAATGCGTGTCTCATTGCGATATTTTTTTTTTTTTTTTTTGATACAGGAAGCTAATAGTCCATTTTTTTCCAGAGGTGAAAAACAATCAATTCCCAGCAATCACAAACACTTCTATAAGTCTACTGAGGATTTTTTCACAAGCTTTTAGACTTTTTCACGTGCAATGCTATATATTTATAATAATGTTAGGAAGATGTGATAATGCGTTAACACTTTTAAACAACACAAATGCAAGACACAAACCTACAGGGAGAACAGAGTTATGACTGCACTGCACTCTTGTTACATAATCTGGCTGCTTCTGACCATGGTTGGCTATCCAAGTGCAGTTTTGCACAGCAAATGAACCAAAGCAGGGGTCCACTGAGAATGTTGGCTCTATTGTGAACAACTTCAAAACTTCGTTTTCTGTCAAATGCATATACATATTCAAAAATCAACCCATATAACTTTACTAATGATGTTACTGTCATTTGACACACCCAAAATGGCAATAATCATTTTTCTTTCAACAGCCTCACTTCCCATAGTGCTCCACTCTTAAAGAAATACTTCAGCAGTCTTAATGCTACATTCTTGTGTTCAGACTTGCATGCAACTTAGATGCTTTCTCGAGAATGTCCATGAAACATTTTCCAGATGCTGATTCAAAACAGCCGGATTTTCATTTGAATAATGAATACGGAGTAGTACATGCACTTTTTTGTGTATAGAGATTATGGATAGGGAAGGATACCTGTCGATGATGCCATTTTACTTAAACGAAATTGTTCCGGTTGTTATGTAAGTGGGTGAAACAATTGCTTAGGTTAAACGGTGAGACGTTGTGATACTGTAACAGCCTTGTTTTTCCCCCCATTTTATTGTACTGATTCTCTTCTGTGTGCACCCAGAGTCTGAAGCAACGCCTGGGAAAGGGCAACATCCAGGCACGGCTGGGGAGGCCTGTCGGAGCTTTAAGGGGTGTTCCGGTGGGTCGAGGCTTCCCAGTGGCGGGACTGCGTGGGATAACACGAGGAGGACTCAGAGGCCGCGGGGGCCGTGGTGCTGCTGCAAGAGGAGCCCTGTCCTTAAGAGGTGCTTAGTACAAGTTTCAGGCTCAGGAAGTGACCTGTAATGGTTAGAAACTCCTTAGTACACAGGAATCGGACTGTAGTAGGGGTAGAATTCCTAATGAGGTAAATGCCCTCCATATTAATGACTTTTGTTTGGCATGCTGATGTTTGTGCAACATCAGTTTTATAGTGTGTGTTCTCTGGGTGTTTTCAAAAATTATTACTCACTTGTCCTTTGGTGCAGGCATGGGTCAGATCCGTGGGCGAGGTGGCCCTGTCCGACTGGGGCTGCGGCGGGGCATGAGGCAACGAGGTGGAGTGGTTGGCCGTGGAGGGACAATTATTGGTCGAGGGGCACGAGGCGGACTTGGAGGGAAAGGTACTGCTCACTGGTTTTTTTTTTTTTTTTTTTTAAACAGTGAGCTGTAGGCTTGCAAACTTTAGTTTCACCTTCCAGCAATGTTTATTTGGGAACTATGGTACAAAGTAGACATACTGCATGCTTTACACATTTCTAATTTATATTAGTAAATATTATCAAATTTCAGCAGTTATTGAACAATTTCTGTTTTTTGTTACTTTATTGAATTGAATTTGCATAATTTGTTTGTCCTTAATTATTTCCAGTTTTTCCACTCTATTTTTGCTTGTATTCATAGAGATTTTTTTATTTTTATTTTTTTTTAATGACTCCAAACTTTCTGTAGGTCGAGGAGGAGTAGTGGCACGAGGTCGTGGTGCGTTTGGTAGGGGACGTGGCCGTGGTCGAGGAAGGGGGGTCAGCCGCCCTCCAGTCACTCGGGAACAGCTGGATAACCAACTGGATGCCTACATGTCCAAAACCAAGGGCCACTTGGATGCTGAATTGGATGCGTACATGGCTCAGGCAGACCCCGACAGCATGGAGTAGATGGGCCAATGTCCCTTCCAAAGACTTGGTGACATGGGAACTTACATGAACTAAAGTATTCAAGTTTGCGTGCACTTGAGCTTGACTGACGGCCAAGTGTTCTCTGACCAACTCATGTACATGCTGCCAAGTATCCATAGTCACTGTTACATGAAATTAAATGGGAGCTTGCACAAGTGCATGCTACTTACATGTATGGCAAGCCCTCACTGGAGATCTAGTTTGGACTGATTGATTCTCTGACTGCATAACCTGTTGGCTTTGGTGCCTATATACGAGCCAGGTATAGATACTATCATAGAAATTTCATTTGTTTGTAATTACTCTCTTAAAAATTATTCTTTAACATTTTCATTATGTTTCTTGGGACTGGAAGATGCATATCTGGTATCTTCAAAACATATTTAAGTACAATATTCACTAGTTTCAGAAGATTGCTTTACGAGTTTAACTCGTCTGCAGGAGAATGAAATCTCCATTGTAGTTGCTTTTACAGCAGTTTCATTCAGTTGTTGCGTAGGACGAATCCTCCATATGGTTTTCGAGAATTGTTCAACTGTTCTTTTAAAGATAACATGTCCCAGGTATACCAGTGAGCTGAAGGCAATGTGTGATCCCTTTTTGCATGGAACCCCCCAAACCAGGTCTTACCTGCCAGACAGTGACTTGCATATGTTGTAAAAGGCAGTCAGTATTGATGTATAAAAATACTGTGCTTTCATGCATTGAATTTGACTGAAAAATGTTATATGTAAAAGTTAAAGAAAGCTCTTCAGGCACTTTGGTTATTTCTTAAATGGTTTTAAAAATGGAATTATTCAGGTTGTGGGTGGTAGTGATGTATCTGTAACAATCCTGTGGACTTCCAAGTTGAAGATTTATTTTCTTTAAAAACTATAACCATACAGTTGCAATTGATAAATTGAAATTAAACGTTCAAAATCTATTTTGACTTTGTATTGTTCAAAGGTCTGAGAGTGCAGTGTTTTAATAAAAGTAGAAACATTTTAAAACTGTTGCACAATATTATTCTGATTTTCAGGATTGACTTTGATTCTGCACTTACACAAATGTACAAGAGAGTGAAATGTAGTTTCTTCTGGACTGGAGCACAGTATAATAGACAAGACACAAATTTATGTAGATTAGTAATGTAAGTGAATATTTGTAGAAAGACAAGATGATAAATGAGTAAAAAAAATCAGTGCAAACAGTCAGTGATGATGGTGGAGATGATAGTGTGGTAGTGATCAATCCCTGAGCTGTCTGGAATTTTGTAGTTTTGACAGCCTGGTGATAAAAGCTGTTCCTGGAGGTGCTGGACCCTGTAAGTGAGGTACAGTCTCTCATTACACTGTGGGGATGTAGTGAAGCTCAGGTTGTTATTCTGCACCTAAGTAATATATATATATTTTTTAAATCATTGTCCTTATTTGGTGGGGCTGATTTCAGATGGTTTGATGACCTGTGGTTTGCAATAGTAGCTACCTAGCTGCCTGGTTACATTTGGTGACCCCATGAATACACTGCCTAAGATCCCTGCAGTTGTTTACCCGTTTTGACCTCATGCAAAGTGAGGCAGTGGCCACCTGACTTGAGCTCGCTTATGATTTTCTACGTATTGCGGGTTATTTTATTGAAAGAAGTCGAAGTAATATTTTTTTTCAATTAGCATGGTCATTCATTTATAAAAAAAAAAAACAAGAAGGAACCACTTCCCTGACCGGGAATCGAACCCGGGCCGCGGCGGTGAGAGCGCCGAATCCTAACCACTAGACCACCAGGGAAAGCTGGTTAGCCGATATTTTTTGATATTTTTAATATTTTAGAAGACGACTAGATCCGGTTAATGATGGTAGACCATAAATCTTGATGCGGTTTTTTATTAAAAGGGTAGATTGTATGTATATACATCTAAATTCTTTGTTAGCTTTTTCCTGGTTTCATGACCATGCTATGCTGACCGCGTTACGAAAGCTTAACAATATTAAAAATGATAAAGTACTTTATTTAAAGCTTTTGCTTTAGGCACCGCAATAAGAAAAAGTAAGATGTTTTAACAAAAATTTCTTACAAGAAAGAAGAGGATAAATTAGCAGAGGATGGTTTCGATCCATCGACCTCTGGGTTATGGGCCCAGCACGCTTCCGCTGCGCCACTCTGCTATGGACACCGGTTACTAGTGAGCCTATATATACTTATACTAGCGCCATTATTGACAGTTGATTATGTTGGTTCATTCATTCCGAGGGATGTCAGAAGTCCCGCCTTGACCAAATGTTATCCAATAAAAACCTCTTGCCGGCACCGTCTTCCTTTTTCCTATTGGTTTTTAACACATCAATCAAATCCGTAGTAGTCGCAGAGGGGCACCGACGAAGAAACCGATTCAAAGACACAGCGGCTCATAAATAACAACATATTTCTCTATTTGAGGAGTCTTTAAAATTTCAAAACGTCGTACGCTATGAGGTAATTTAAAAAAATGTAATTCATATTAGTAACAGTGTGCATGCAGGTGAGCTGACTAGTGAGGGTGCACGAATGTGCTGAATGATAGCGAGAACCGTGTCGGCAATGTGTAGGCCTTCCTCCTCGGGACTCGCGTGAATTTGCCACCGGTTTTGCTTGATGTTGACCCGAACTCATAGTGTTGGATGTGGCGGGTTGCTTCAAATCCTGCACGCGCACGACTTAGTTGAGAGGACATGTCCCTGTCAGTCGTTGAACCACAGAAACATGTTATTTAAAACGAAAAGTTCATTTCTATAGGTGACTTGTTGAGGGATTATTATATTTGGAGTGAGTGTGACTGTACGGCCTAAACAAAGCAGCCCGTCGGTTATTTGTAATGACCAGTGAGTTATTTTTCATGCGACCAAAAAATGCAATTGCTGGGTTTTTACAATTATTTATACAAATAGCTGCATTTCCATGTTTTAGTGAGCCTCGGCGCTGGCTGGGTGACGCTGTACTGTGATGTGCTCTTCACCGCTGAGTGTGTGTGTGTGTGTGTGAGAGAGCGAGACAGAGAGATGTCCAGCATTCTGTGTGTCTGTTTGTGTGTGTGTGTGTGTGTGTGTGTGTGTGTGTGTGAGAGCAAGACAGAGAGATGTCCAGCATTTTGTGTGTGTGTGTGTGTGTGTGTGTGTGAGAGAGAGAGCGAGAGAGAGATGTCCAGCACTGTTTATGTTTAGCTCTTTAGCTCTATGGCAGGTTAATTCTATCTCTTTTTGGTCTTCAGAGGAGACCGGGGCCGCGGGCGAGGCGGCCGCTTCGGCTCCAGAGGAGGACTCGCCCAGGGGTGAGTAACCAGACCCATCAGTTTTTGTGTGTGTGTGTGTGTGTGTGTGTGTGTGTGTGTGTGTGTGTGTGTGTGTGTGTGTGTGAGTGAGTGACAGACAGGGTGAGAGAAACTGTGAGACTGCCTTGTGATGGACTGATGTCTTGTCCAAGGTATAGTCTCCCAGCCTAGAGTCTTGGACTGACTAGCAATCAGTGGTTGGATGTCTCCATTCCTGTTCATTGTCTACACCTCTGACTTCAAATACAGGTCTGGCTGGTGTCACCTGCAGAAGTTCTCTAATGACTCTGCAGTACTGGGGTAAACAGAAAAAGGTGATGAGGTGGAGTTGTCTTATTGAGGATTGTGTTTCATTGTGTAAGTCAAACCACCACCAGATGAATATCAACACAATAGCTGTTGGTTGATCTTCATGTTATATAGGCCTTCCTCCCACGGTCAATGGTACAGATGTTGAGGTCCAGTTCTACAAGTGCTTGTGGGTCTACATCTACAACAAACTGGACTGGTCTCACAGCACAGAGGCCTTGGGTACAAAAGGACCAAGCAGGTTGTACAGTCTTAGACGGCTAAGGTCCTTTAACATGAGCAGCAATTTCATCCACCTGTTCTACCAGTGTGGTCTTTCATAATATTTCCGCATCCAGTTATTTGAAATCGAAAGGGCTTGACCAGCTTTTGCTTTAAGAAAACCACGGTCAGTTGTTCTTTTTCAGCAATTTTGATGTATTAGAAGATGGGACAGTGTTTGCACACACAGGGCACGAAGAGTTAATGTGAGCATTGCCGTATTAGAAGTGTGTGCCTACGTCAGTGGTGCAGAACACCTGCTAAATTTGGCAGAATTAAAAACCTTAAAAACCATTTTAAGGTTTTTTGTACTTTGTCGTTGACACTCCAGATAATGTCCAGTTGTCTAAACAAGATGAGGTCCAACAGTGAACATGTGAATGGATGGACAGTTCTCAATGACAGTGATTTTTAAACAAATTGATCAAGACTCTTTGTTGCAGGTATCGTCCTTTTGTGCCACACATCCCTTTTGACTTCTATGTGGTAAGTCTCCCCGGTTTTCCTATCCACACAACTGCTGCTGTTGCTCATCTCTCTCTGAGGATAAGGGAAATTCTAGGCTTTACATGAGGAGTTCTAGAAAACTTTTGCCCAAAATTCATCTGAATTGAAAACCCACTCTTTTGCATCTTCATTGGAAAAAAAGTTTAAAACACAGTGTAAGGAATGTGAAAGTAATGGTTTAAGAGATTGGAGAATTATGGGAAGTGAATTCAACTCTAAAATTTTCAGTGTGGGATTTCCAACTATGGCCAGAAGCAGCCAGAGGTAACAGGTGCGCTGCAGTTGTCTCTTAGCTGTCCTTCTGATAGGGAGATAGGAAGATGAAAGCAATAAGTTGCCCTGACATTATTAGGTAAAAATGTCATCTACAAAAGTCAGAAAGTCTGTGAAGAAATCCATGGTTGATGCTTATCTAAGTATATAAAACTGTTTTTGTGATGTTTGGGGGTCTTGGGATGTGCTGGGAACACATTTTTATTCCCATTAAACACGGAATATAGGGTTTTTCTGAAAATTGACAAATTGGACAGGTTTTCAGGAACAGATTAAATTTGGATAACAAAAGATGCCTCTATTTTATTTACACAGTAAGGAACATTAAGCAGCAGAAACCTTTTCTGCTTGTGTGGATGTACCATGTACCAGTCCTCCAGTGCATGTTTCTTCTTTCAGTGTGAGATGGCATTTCCCCGAGTGAAGCCGGCCCCAGACGAGACAGCCTTCAGCGAGTGTTTGCTAAAGAGGAACCAGGACCTGAGCCCCACACCTGCAGAGCAGGTTCGACAAAACACTCTAAAACGACGCTTGTTTGTGTTACATAAACTCTACACTGCTGTCACTGCTTCTCCCCATGACAGCCTCTATGTAATGCACATTTTAGACATGTTTTTGTTTGAATGGAGAAAAGGTATATTTTCTAAAAGACAGGTGTACATTCTCATCATTTCAAGTAACATTTCTGGTCGAGCATCTGCTCTTTGTCCTTCACCCTCACGTATCATTACAGCAAACTGGATGTTACACAATCACGCTGCAGTCATGTTCTCATGCCTGTGTCATTTGCTGAGGTTATTTTGCATGATTTGCTGAGGTTATTTTACATGAAACAAAGAATGATATGAGTTCTGATATGACTAAATCTTTTTTTCAGTCCTCCATCTTGTCTCTGGTGACCAAGATCAACAATGTCATTGACAACCTGATTGTGGCCCCAGGCAATTCTGAAGTGGTATCTGCTCATACTTTGTGCTCATGTTTTATTCCTACACTCATGGGGTATGTCATTGCTGACAGTTCCCAGTCATGCAGTGGCCTGCTGAAAATTTAGCGTCCTAATTTTCAGCTTTTGTTTCCAGCAAATTGAGGAAGTTCGTCAAGTTGGATCTTACAAGAAGGGCACCATGACAACAGGACATAATGTAGCCGACCTTGTTGTAATTCTCAAGATACTGCCCACATGTAAGTGGTTAGATGACATCAGACACCATCTGGATATATATATTTAATGGCCTTTCAGGAAATTAAAACCATTAGTCATCAGTGGATTTCAAACAAATATTTTCCTTTGTGCTTTATAATCTCACTCAGGCAGTCTCACTCAGTTTTTTTCTGTTTCTTCAAGTTGAGGCAGTTGCTGCTCTGGGAAACAAGGTTGTTGAGACTCTTCGCTCCCAGGATCCAGCAGAAGGTTTGACCCTTTTGTTCCTTGAGTCATTTATCTGACTCCATTTCCAGATGAAAAGTATATGTGTATGTCCATAGAGCTTTTTATGAAACAGTGTTTTTTTTTTTTTTTTTGGGGAAAGATGCCAACAGCTTTGATGTAAGCATTTGGTGCCAAGTGACAAAATAGCAGCGTGGAATGTGGTCACATGCTATTCACTGGCGAACTTCATTAAGGTGTCACGTTATCAGGAGTGTTTTGGCTGTGCATTCATGGTTTGGTGATCTTTCTGCTTTTCTTTCGCAGTACTGTCCATGCTGACAAATGAGACAGGGTTTGAGATCAGCTCTGCTGACGCCACAGTGAAAATCCTCATCACTACTGTGCCCCCAAACCTGCGCAAACTGGACCCGGAGTTGCACTGTATGTGTGGGCAGCCAGAGTCTGTTTTGATGGGATGATTTTAAGAAGGGTGTTTTTTTTTTTTTTTTTTTTTTTTTTTTTTTAATTCAGAATTCATAACTCTTCTGACTTCTGAGTAACTATTCTGGGTTACTAGTTTTGGTAAAACAGCTAGTAGTGGGATGGAGGCAGTAGAGCATGGATATCCACCTCCCTTGATGACGTATGTTGACGGTAGTGACCAGTTTCTCCTCTGCCACAGTGGACATCAAGGTGCTGCAGAGCGCCCTGGCTGCCATTCGTCATGCCCGCTGGTTTGAGGAGAACGCATCCCAGTCCACGTAAGAACGTCACTGGGGTTCTGAGTCTCCTTTAGACAAAGGAAAATTCTGTGACACAACTTTGAGGTGTTAAGTGGAAATTTGTTTAATGTGCATAAATGCAAAGTAAAATGACAGGAAAAATTGCACAAAATTATCATATAATGAAAATCAGTTTTAGGACTAGGAACAACTCTCAGATCCTATAGCTTGTATATTCTGTTGTGCTGAATGTGTCCTCTGGTTCCTGCACATTAGGGTGAAAGTTTTGATCCGTTTGCTAAAGGATTTGAGAGTTCGATTCCCTGGCTTTGAGCCTCTGACCCCCTGGATCCTGGACTTGCTGGTGAGCACAAACTCCTGAATCTGCCTTTCTGAAGGTTTTAATCTATGAACTTTCTAGATGGGCTAAATGGAATTTAAACCAGTTTAATCTGTATTTTAAGATCCATTATTGTACACACATTGTTCTCTGGGAGATTGACAAAGAGACATTTAAACTTAATTAGAACAACTGCAGTCCTGTGGCGGGGGGGTTCCTTGCTGGTTTATCGGCTCTTAATTAATTGTTTGACTTTGGCTTCTCAGGGTCACTCTGCAGTTATGAACAACCCCTCCAGGCAGCCCTTACCTCTGAATGTGGCATACAGGTGAGGTGTGTGTGTGTGTCTGTGTGAGAGACAGATCTTTTTATATCCATATCCAGCATGTTGCTATACTGATATTGGTGTTTACTTGTTTCTGTGGCAGATTTGTGCGTGTAAAATAAATTAAAAACTGTCAAAAAAATTTGCATGCATGTTTGCCTGGGATGCGGAGAGTCTTCCTGTTGGGAACAGTGTGTATGTAGGACAGCAGCGTCTGTGTTTTCCATGACTCACTACTTTAATGAGAAGTAAACTTATTTTCCATGTTAAATTGGATAACTTTAGTGTGTCCTGGGAACATGGAGACATCTGAAGTTGCTTGTTTAGTTAAATGGGAAGTGTGTGTGCGTATATATGTGTGTGTGCGCACGTGCCTGTGGTACAAGTAGGGGAGTCGACAAGGTTTTGTGTGTTTGTTTTAGGCGCTGTCTGCAGATGTTGGCCGCAGGATTGTTTTTGCCAGGTTCTGTGGGCATCACTGACCCCTGTGAGAGCGGAAACTTCCGGGTGCACACAGTCATGACACTGGAGCAGCAGGTGAAAACACTCACTGTGTTTCACACACTCAGTTAGACTTGCCTACATAATCGCTACTTTCATGCAGTTAGATTATGCAGTATTGTGTATACATGTCTTTGAGTTCCTGTAACATCAGAAAGACAGACTTTCCTCTATGGAAGTCTTGCATCAGGTGTACTTTTGTAAATTGGAGGGGGTTAAAAAAAATTAGTTTCAGAAATCATCAGCTTTTAAATGCTGCTGTTTCCACATAGCAACTGTCGCATTTAGGAGGGCAATTTAGCTTTTATGTAGCAGGGCAGTGAGTGATGACTCATTTTCAGAATAAAAAGGCAGAACTTTCTGTTCACAGAGGGATAATTTCCAATTGTTGTGTCACCTTCTACATATTTAATATCACACGGAAAAGACACAACATGCATAATGCTGTGTATGGATGAATGTTTTGAAATCCTAGTTCTGTCATTCTGTAATATTGTAGCACAGATTGGAGCAGCGTTTTAGCCTTTATCCCTGCAAATGTGGAGTTGTGCCTAAGTAATGGGCCCCAATTGTGTCACTTGGCCTGATTCTTTGCTGACGTGCTGCTTCGCTGTTCTGTCTGCAGGACATGGTGTGCTTCACAGCCCAGACGCTGGTCAGGATCCTCTCACACGGGGGCTACCGGAAGATCCTTGGTCTTGAGGGAGATGCCAGCTGTGAGTCACAGTCCATTTCACTGCACACATGATCATAGGTTTGTCGTCGGTGCCATTTATTATGGTTCTCAGCTGTCACCGTTTCTGTTTTCTGCTCCACCCATACTGACTTCTCTAGTCTGACTCCTGGATCTGAAGCAGCTGGATATTTGGATAAATCAGATAAACTAACAGCATCTGGATGTGTATAGACTGAAACTGATATATGGCTACAGGTGTGTCTTGCTGTCTGGGCTGTATCCGAATAGTCACTGTAACAAATTGCGAAAATTTGTACCCAAAATTCATCATCTGAATTGAAAATTTACTAAAGAATTCACATATGAATGAATTTCAAAGCAGGTATTTACGAAAAGTTTTGGTGCCGATCCAGATCAGAGGATTTAGAGTGATCATTTTGGGTGTGTTACTTAATTGAATAAATGGGAGGTAAAGTGAGGTAAAGTTACGCAGATGCTTTTTCTGGTATATGTATGCATTAGGGATGTGCTGGGAACACGTTGTTATTATTCCTATTGGAAATAATAAAATATAGGCTTCCTCTATCTGAAAAATCAGATGTTTTCAGAAACTGATTAGATTCAGATATCGCAGTGATGCCTGTACATGGTTACCCTTCCACCCTTAACTGCCCAGTGTACAGAGGTTAGCAGTTTCTAATTCTTTCTTTGAGGGCCTGGGTGTCACAAAACCATTGTCCAATTTTTTTCCTGAGTGTTTTCAACTTGCTGAGCTGTGTATGTGAAATGAGATCCCACTTCGAGCTCCTTTCCTGTCCTGTAGATCTGGCCACGGAGATGTCCACCTGGGATGGCGTAATTGTGACCCCGTCAGAAAAGGCTTATGAGAAACCACCAGAGAAGAAGGAAGGGGAGGATGAGGCACTGGAGGATGGTGGAGAGGGAGAGGAGGAGAGCATGGAGACGCAGGAATGATAGTGATGATGTTGATGAAGAATTATGACAAACCAGCAGCTAGGAGGTGAGAATGTGAGACTACGAACAAGTCGGGAACCTGTCAATTTCTCTAACTGCCTGAAATGGTGTCCAGTTTGTATGTTAGATGGACAGTATGCAGTAATTAAGAAATTTAAATTTCCCTTTTACAACAGTTTTAACTTGCATACCTTGTTGCCAGTGCTTTTATTACCGTTTTAAGTTCTCCATTTAACCCCATGTTGTCTAACCATTCGGACCCTCTCAGCTCTCCAAAACAGTAATTTTGAGGTTTGAATGTGGGATAAATGTTCAGCTACAGTGTGTGTAGTTGTGGTGTTTGATCTTTGGTTTTTGGGTTTGATTTTTACTTAAACGCAAAATTCTACAACTTAAAATGTATTTTAAAAATGCTTGGGTTGAAAAATAAAATCATTAACATTCTAATATTGTCTGAAGTCACTGCTTTTGGTAATAACAATAATGCCTTATATAAAATTTTGAAATGTAAAGAACATATTTATTCTTCGATCCAAGTTTGAATGAATTTTAAGTTGTAGAAAATTGTTTTAAACTAAAAAACTAAAGCTAAATGGAAAAAATTAAGACATTATAATTCAACACGTCTTAAATTTGGACCTCAAAATTACTATTTTTAACAATTACTCAAAATTACTATTTTGAGGTTGCATGGGGTCCCAAAAAAGGGATAAAACTGTAGACAGCATTGAGTCTCTAACTGTTTGATATCACTTCTCTTCCAGGACTATCTTAATCCCACCAGTTTTGTTTGACCCCACACCCATAAGGAGGAACCTTTTTTCTTCTGTGTTTTGCATTTTTATATATTTCCCTTTTTATGTGTTTAATAATATACATCTGCAAGTTGGCAAAATAAACTCTTGGGTTTTTAATGAATTTGTTGTTTGATTGTTGTGTAATTTTAACTGTGTTTGACATGATTTTTATTAAAAAATAGTGATTTTTCAGATAGAAGGAGCCTATCAGACATGTTGATAAATGTTCTTGGGTGAATATTTTGATAAGAGCTGAGTTGAGACTCACTGGCACCATTTATCTCTGAATCTGATTTCCATTTAACTGAATTACAGAGAAGGCAATTTTCCTAGCAGTTAGTATCACTGTGGAGAATTTATTAAATCCCTACAAAATCAAATTTTTTTCTGATTTTAATTTGTTCATTATTCATTTCCCTTGTATTCTGGTTTAGGGTTATGGATTACTGTCATTTTACACATTTGTGAAAGATCAGTAAGAGGATATTCATTCTTTTGAACCCCAACACATCACAAAGCCACTTTGAATATAAATAGGGTCTTTTTGGTATCGATCAATATATTTTATGTTTTTTCTGTCATAACTTACAAAACGTTATTAGACATCCACATTTCCCAAAGTAATATTTTAATTTTCCAATGAATTGTATTTCCACGTAAATATAGGGCCAAGTTGAATTGCAGTATGTAGTCTATCGAGCGTTTATTTCACAAATTGATTTACACATGTTCATATGATACTGAGAAATAAATTTATGAAAGCTGTTCAATTTTTAAATCACCTCCGTCCTCACGTCGGCCGCTAGGCGCCGCTGTCCGCACACTGGTGATCAAATCACGTGCGTAACAAACGGTTATTTCTGTATTGCTTTAATAATTAAGCAGCAGTGTCTTATATCTGAGCGATAGCGACGACAGTATTATTAATAGCAAAGTGCATTAATTATTAAGCTCCCTGGTCAGCAGTAACCACCAATCGTATCGTCTTTGAGAATAAATCATTAGATAACTTTGCTTTTTTAAATTTATCGTGAAATATATATCCCCAGTATTTCCGCACCTGTGTGAAACGTCACTGTCCGCAGTAGGGATTATAAACGAAAGAGATCTTTTCCCCCAGCTTTAATATTTGCCGCCTTTCTGGTGCATTATTTACAAACGACGCCTCGGTTTATGGGCCGGAGGGGCGAAGACGGACCGTTTGTGAACAGTTACCGTTAAAGGTCCGTTAGCCGGGAACTGGGGCACATTCAGGGGCTAATTGACGGACGATCGATGAGGCTCTTCAGAAGCTCCGACCCTCCCTGCCTGCCTGCGGCTTCGCGATACGGAATTCCGAGGACGACGCGCCGTTAACAGCTACTGCTCATCATTGATCTTCTGCTTTATTGACGTTTCACACGGAGCCCCACAATCCCAGCTTTCTCTTTTCACAAATGCGGGTAATAAAACGAATCTGCATAAGAGCTGATTCTGCATTTTTTCCCACATAACGTCAAATTACCCCGTTAAACGAATTACAGCAGTGGAATTACCATAACCTATTATGGACAAAAAATGTCACCTAAATTTGACTAATACTAAAATACTGCAGTTATCCAGTGCACGGTTGTGGAGATCTAGGGTCTATCCTGACTGAGACAGGGCTCTTGTCCAACGCAAAAAATCAGCCTCAAATGTGGTCGTGACTCAGTAAAGGGTATTAAACAATTTCACTTATATATGTAAAAACTGATAAATCAAAGAAGTGTCTTGAGGGACACCTGCATTTGACTTTTGCTGTTATTCATGTGAATAAACATGCTCTCTTGTTTACTCTTCGTTCTCCAGTGAAAAACAGGTTCACTGCTGATTTTGACTCGGTTGTACTGCATTTTTCCATTTTGCTCTGCTCCTTAAACCAAGCTGCTACTTGTCAGGGTCTGTCCTGGGATCACTGGGCTCCAGGCTGTGAAACTACACCCTGCAGGAGATGCCAGTCTGTGAAATGATAAACTATTTAAAAACATGGTCTGTTGCTGCCACACACACTGATATAAAGGGGCACAATCCAGAAGAACAGGCCAAATGCCAACAGAGTGTCTGTGTTTTCAAAGCCCAACCTTAAAATAGGAACTTTTGTGCAAATTTCAAAGCCTCTGATATACATGTCTTGTACGCTTGTGCACCAGGTCCAAATGTGGCAAACGCCCTGAGACAAAGTTCCACAGCAGGGACCCTAAAATTATGCTCAGGTTTTCTTTTTGATGCTGGATGGGATTTTCTGTAGTAGAATTCATCGATGAGTAAGAAGAAAACCCCCAGCAGGCTGCTACACTTTTGCATTTATCAACCCAGAGTAGATCCTCTACTATGGACCTTCATACAGCGTGTTCCTTAGTCCACAGCAATTAAGTGCTGGATTCGACAACAAGCTACGAACAATGATTTAACCAGCAGGGTATTTTTACTCTATAATTTCAGAGAAAATACCTTTATCAAGGGCATTTCAGCAACAGTAGGTTTTACAGCAGGAAATTGTGACAACTCCACCACCTGTGGACACCCTGCAGCCAAAAGTGTTTAAAATTGTGAACATTAAATAGTCAGCTTCAGATCCTGGGAAGGGTCCTGCTGTTGTACCCACAAATCAGTGTTTTTTTTTTTTTTTACTGTGCTGCTTTAGTAAACTCCTGAAACTCCTGTTGCATAATATTCCATGCAACTAAAGTGGATAAGCATGTTGGCTAAGAAACAAAATAACACAACAGCAGTCCTTTGTCACACAGTTGTGTGCCATTACTAATGCCATTTTTATTGCTAAGTCAATGTTAATGAAACTTTGCAGTCAAGATATTACAAGCACAAACAAAAACACAAAACCCTGAACTCTAAGCGGTTCTAATTTTTTCCATTTAAGGGTATAACAGTTTGCCAGGCATTTCACTCAGTTCTGCATTTCCCACACATTTCAAACACATTTGCTGTTTTTTTAATGAAGCCTTTATTATAATAACTAAGCATAACACAGTTTAAGAAAGACTATTTATGTACTGCGCATGTAATAAGGGACTGAGAGGAACTACACCTGAACACTGTTTTATGCAAAGACATGAGTGGTTGCGGGGGCATTAAGGGGATGCCAGGGTCTGCTGTCCTCTACAGAGTACATTCAGTTTAGTTTCATGTTTCATGCCAGGGTAAGACCACATTATTTACCAGCATACAGAATTTTTCCATTACCTGTAGATACTGTCATTTTCTCCCAGTGATCTCTCATTTCTCCCACACAGCACCCCTGTTTGGAGACTCCACTATAAGCGGCTTGAGCAGGAATGTAGTAACAAACGGCCCCGTCTGTAATGAGTGCCATTTGTAACATCTAGCCTCCAAACTGTTGCTGTTTATCTCCACCAGAACTGTCTCCAAGGCTCCTGGAAAAGAATCAGAAATGAATGATTTGGTCCTGCTAGTCACACGATGCCATGGTATTTACTGCTCAGCCTTTTAAGTCCCGTCCTCTGGTGTGAAGACATGCAGGTCTCCGCCAGCGTTGCACAGCACCCAGTGAGCTGTAACTGCATGACTTTCAAGCCCCACATGGAAAGCTTGTAGTCCGTTTCTTTTGTGCATTTTAAGCCTCCTGGAAAATATTACATTTTCAGAGGAAATCTTTAACACCAACATTTCATACACCTTTTTTCACCACTTTAAAACCTGGCTCCTTGCGGAGGGAAAATCAAAAGGGGATTTTTCAAAACATTAAATATGTTTTTTGGCTCGAAAATCATTTCAGTAAAAGATTTCTTTTGCTGAAACGATATATTTTTACATAGTATGGAATACGGAGTTAATGGTCCTGAAAACAGTCAACGGGGGTACCTGTCCAGTACATCTCTGGTGGGCACTTATTGGTTCAAGGTCCAAAGTTCACATTATTGTCATTCTGTACTTATTCAGATGTACAGGAGAGAACGAAATGTAATTTCTCTCAAACCACCGTGCACAACACAGTACACAAATAACACAGAAATTGAAAAGCAGACTAATAGATAAAGAGATACAAACAGGCGAATAGATAAGTAATAAATGATGGCAATTTGTACCTGTTCTTTAGCGTTGGCTGTGTTGCTATAAGTCATCATGCTTTATATATTCATTTTTTAATCAGTCTGGCCTGAATTCGGGCAGCTTCCTTATCAACTGTCTTAAACAGTGTTCCCACTCGGGCGTAACACTGAGCGAAGCATTTTATAGTATTTTAGCAGCACCAGGACCAAATTTCTTTATGCTACTGTGGAATACATTAAAATAAAAAACAGAATATTTTTGTTTCACATTTTTTCTAGTGTTTCTCAGCAGAGGGCTTTGCAGTCTAAAATAAGCTCCTGTGGGTGGGAGAAAGAATACAGATTCAGGATATTTTACTGATGTTACCGCATTCAAAGCTGAACAAGACAAAAAGTTGAGCATGTTGACCAGTATTGAATGAATTTGTGCTTTGACTGTTCCTGCAATGTGTCCTGTAGACATTTTACCTTTTTTAGAAGTATTTTCGCTGTTGCTCCAAGTTTCGTCTTAAAGTGCCCTCTCCGGCCGGTGTTAATGCACATTATGCAACCAAACTATGGACCATTTCGCACAGACATATATATTCTACATATAAAAAGAAACGTAGCTCAATTTGCTCCTTTATTGTGCCTAGAATGACCACTGAGATGTTCTTTGTGCTGCTGGAGGTAAGTGGTATGAGTGCATTTATTTTATGGGTTACTTTTCTGTAAGTGTGGAATGGGATGTTGAGAGGAACAAAGGAAAAATGCATTATCCCTCATTTCAGCTCCCATTTCCTGATGGCCTTTTCTTTGTTCACAAGCGTGATGGCTTTAGCTGCAAAAAAGTCAACAAGTAAACGTTGCATGTCATCCCAAAAGTAAGTTTATGTGCATTACATCAAATCCATCATTTCTAGTACATAAATACAGTGATTTGTCAACAGCCTTACCTGTTGGTTCTTCTATGGTGAAGAAGAAAAAAAAAACAAAACTGGAGGACTGAAAGCCAACACCCAGATGCCGTAATGGCAAATAAATGCAGAGATACTGCAACACTTCTTACCCACAGCACACCAAAGGTGTGGAATTGGCAAGAGCCCTCAGGAATTGCTGATTTTTGGTTGTCACACACTGTTCAGTGCACCTTGGTCTGAGGACCTTGTGTTGCTGTGATGCTAGGAGGTAGAGAGAATGAGAGACAGAGGGAAGTAGGGGGGAGGGAGGAAAAGACTATTGTGTTGCATCCTGTTTTGGAAACATGATCCTGCAGTCTATGCATTTTTTTCCACACTAAGTGTGGCAGCCAGTAGCTGAGAGGCAGGGAGGTGACCAGGCTGCCGACTCTTGGGTCAGCAAAGAAGGTGGTGGAGAAACAGACCGATTAATTCCACCATGCAGGGAGGTAAAAGCTTGGTTCAAAGCAACTTCATTGATGACTTTAATAATTTACAGCCAGCCGTGACATTCTCTCCATCTCCTCTGTTGTTTGCTTGCTTATTTATTGCTTAAATTTCTTCAGATTGATCTGTGAGTTTCACAGCATGGAGAGGAAAGACAGTGGGCAGTTTTCAGAAGGTGATTTGAATGTTTATAGACAAAACTCAGCCAAAGGCAGTAATAATACACGACGCGTGACACATACCGTGTGACTAAGCGGGAGCCGACATCACCGTTCGTGAAGATTCATCTGCTTTCAAAGTTCACTGCTTCACATACGGCCTTCGTGACTCTAAATGCCATCCCTTTTACAAAAGGTGACCCCATACAGGGAACTTCTAGTGCAGCTGGAAGAATGAAGTGCTCCATGGGGGGGGGTAGTGGTGGCTACACGCCGTTTTGCTTCTCAGTCGTTGGCGTGGGGGTGGAGATGTTCCTGCACGTAAACATAACAAACATGCTGTCAGAAATGCATGCAGCTGGGAGAGACGCTAGGCACCACACACAGATATAGATGAGATGTAACCCTCATTCTCTGTCACACCTCTCTCTCTTACTTGCAGACAGACACACACACACACACACACACACACACACGTGCATGCATTTGTATTGAGCTCCTCTTCACAGGCTTTCCTCTCCAGGGCTGGGGAGCACTGTGTGTCTCTCTCTATCTCTCGCTCTCCCTTTCTCTCTCTCTCAATGTCAGTCTCTGTCTGTCCTTCTTCCGCCCTCTTCTCCAGTGTGTGGAGGGGAGCAAAAGTGTGTCGTTCTGATCCCCACACCCCCCCCCCCCCCCCCCCCCCCCCCCCCCCCCCCCCCCCCCCCCCCCCCCCCCNAAAAGTGTGTCGTTCTGACCCCCCCCCCCCCCCCCCCCCCCCCCCCCACACACACACACACACACACACACACACACACAGTATGTACACCGTACTGTTCATTCCTCAGCCGGTCCCCCATCTGGCCTTCTCTACATCAGCATCACCCCGTTCTCAGTTCAGCTTGCAGTGACGGCAGAGGAGTGAGGACATTGATCTCCATAGTAGTCTGGAGAATGAGGTCAGCTCCTCGGACCCAGAGCTCCCTGGACTGGATCCCCTGACACTGGAGCTCCATCCCTGCCCTTTGGAACATCTCTCTAGCCACCTCACTTCAGCTCTGCTTTTAATAAATTTTTTTATATTGTCAGGTTTGATTTTAAGTTAGTTTACCTGCAAGCTGGACTAATCCATTTGATTATTTACCTTATTTTTTTTTACTTAGATTTATCACAGAGTACTTCCCTCAGAGACTCATTTGTGTTTTTTAAATCTGTTATACGTTTTTTTCTAAAGTGACGGACACTTAGGAGTGCCAGTGAGATCTCGCCTTTAACGCCGAGAGAAGGAAGATATTTACCGCCTTCTTCCCTCTTTAGGATAAAAGTTTTTGAACTCTCGCATTTATTTTTTCGGCAGATGTTCCTCACTGCGATTTTTTTTTGGCGCCGGAAGTATAACGCGGTAGATCCACCGACGAGCCTCACGCAGAAGCCTGAGACAGGCGACCGGTGACGGACGAGCGCGCTCGGTGGCCGCTCGCTCGCGCTCTCCCGCACTCTCGCCCAGCACCCAGACGCGGACACACGCGCACGCGCGCGCTCTCACGCAGGGATCCCCGCATCCGAGCTGCCATCGTGAGCTGACCATGGACCACGCGAGGTGCTCCGTTTAAAGGTAACGCGACCGATGGTGGGCACGATGAAGCGGTGAATCGCCTCAGGCGGCTGTGGATACGCGCCGCTCTGTGCGTGTATTTAAACATATCTGCACATTTCTGTTAGCGTCCGAACATATGTATTTCTCTAAAGGCGTTCTGACACGGTAAAGTAGTTCTTATGGAAATAATTTATGTCACTTTTACTGGTTTTATTTCGCAGAAGTATCGAAGTGCTGCTGTGGCAAAGAGCCCGGCTGAGGTGTTCACCTGCGGTCATGTTTGGGCTTCAGAATATTAAAGTGAACAGTACGCTTATGTATAGTTTATAGTGAGGAGTTAATTCAGGATCTTTTTTTAAATTAAAAAAGTTATTTCAGCAATTTGAGCAAAAGGAAACATTTTTTAAAAGGCAAAAATGGCTCACTTTTCTGACATCAGTTTACGTTCATTTGGATGAGATGCTGTTCTAACTCTTCATCTGTGTCCTCCTGCCCAGCAGTTTCTTATTTCTCAATTAACAGTGACTTAAATTTCCCTGGAAATTTAACGAGACTTCACGAATCTTCTAGTTGCTTCCCATTCAAAACAAGTATCTTTTTCCCTAGCAAAAAATATGCAGAACAGTGAGGGGGGGAAACATAGGTGCTTTTAAGATGTTATAGAAACACTATCTACTTGTGGTACATTTTAACCGGATGGGTTGAACTGAAGAGAACCACCAGTACTAGTACAACTAAATAATACCAATTCTAATACAGTAGTTAATGAAATGCTAATGTAGTTTACAGATTGTGACCTGTGTTGTACCCGGGTTGGGGAAGGTGGGTTAACAGCTGGTCGTAGTGCCTCTGGTGTTTCTCCTCTACCACCTTTACCAGTTTTCTGTCTTCTCTTTCACTGCCTTCTCAGCCCTTGTTGGTAACCATGTGTCATACTACTTGTTGAATGTAGCTCTGCTGAGTCCTGTATAGAAGCAAATTAAACCGAAGTAAGTAATGAATTGATTCAAACAAAGCGTTTGTATTAATTGCATGAAGTAACAGAAATTAGCCACGGAAAAAATACCTTGTTGGATGTAGAAATTTGAAATGGTTGGTTTTTCACCATCTTTCGCTCTTTCTCTGTCTCTCCCTCACTCTGTCTGTTTACCTCAGCTCACTGTGAGACATAATTAACCTGCCACGGCTGGGCTCCGGGGCTGAGAGGGATGGTTGGAGGGAGGCTGCTGCTGTTCCTGTTCCTGCTGAGCTGTGGGGCTGAGCCAGTGGAGGTCAGGAGCCCACACCACCACGCTGGGAGTAGACACAGCAAGGAGAACCGGGACGTGGTGCTGGCCGTGATACTGCCACGCAACAACACGTCATACCCCTGGGCTTGGCCCCGTGTGGGCCCGGCGCTGGACCAGGCTGTGGCCCGCATCAACAAGGACCCCACACTCTTGCCGGGCTACCGTGTGCGTTACGTGTTTGAGAGCAGCGAAAATGAAGCAGGGATCTGCTCTGAATCCATCGCCCCGTTGATAGCGGTGGACCTCAAATTCAACCACAACCCCTGGGCCTTCATTGGACCCGGCTGTGACTACACCTCCTCACCTGTGGGGTTGTTTACCTCCCATTGGGGGCTGCCCATGGTGACAGCAGGTGCACCAGCCATTGGCTTCCACGGTACCGATGTCTACCCGTCAATCACCAACACAGGCCCCACACACCGAAAGCTGGGGGAGTTTGTCCAGCACATGCATCGCTTTTTTGACTGGCGTCAGCAGGCACTCCTTATATTCAATGACAATAAAATGGATGACCGTCCATGTTACTTTGCTGTAGAAGGCCTATACAGCCAGCTGCAGTCAGACAACATCACCATAGAAGACCTTGTGTTTAATGAGGAAACCCAGCCCATTGATTATACCATGTATCTGCTGGAAATTAAGCAGAAAGGACGAGGTAAGTCCCATACAATACTTTAAAGTGCTTTCTTCTTGATTTCTGCATTTGCCGATCCACATTATTGGGTATTCCAATTTCAGTAGTGCAGGTGAGAAAAAAGTTTTGCTCAAGTGTAACATTGAAATGAGCATAGTGGCTGTGAAATGTTCTTTGTCAAGAATTACAGAAACAAAAACAAGTAGCATACCAATGTCCCTTTTTGTAAGTAATAGCAGGAATTATTATTCACTTTTTTCAAATATTACGTTTAGTTGATAGGTGTATGAAAGAAATTATGGGTTGCCTCCATGTTGTGAACTTGTGACATGGCAACATTGGAATGTATATGGCCGTTCTTACAGTCTTGTGGAACTAAGTGGAAGGAATAAAGAAAATAACTTCATTCTTCATACTTCATAACAGCATTCTTAGCTGTTTTATGACCAAACTTCAGCACAGTGCATAGTTGAATGGATTCAGCTGAACACTTGAGTTTAATAAATGCAACCGAATTTCCCAGATATAAACAATGTAATCATAATTACAAGTGTTAACATGAAGAATGCAAACGTCTGTTATACAGATAGCAGAGCATTCACTGCTTGGTCACATTGTGGTGTCCAGGCTACACGTGGACTTACCATATAGTCATCTGTGTATCTTGAGCTGAGTGTGAGGGGTTATTGTAATGAAGGTGCTGGATCCTGGCCCTCCCCAGCCCTGCTGCTGCTGCCCATGCTGCCAGCCTGCAGAGTTTTAGCAGAACAGGGACCTCCTCATTCCCTGAACTGGTGCCTAACAGATGCCGTTGGGAAACAGTGCCTGAAGTGTGGTCTGGCCGAGTGCAGCTGTGATATTTACCTCAAGTGCACAGAGAGAATGACTTTGCACAGCGGAGGCCTTAGAGAAATGGATACAAAGTGATACTAAGTGCAGAAAAGCATGGATAACTGCAGGAAATGTAGTGTATGAATTTGAAGCTACTTTGCTCTGTAGCTTTCTGAGATTGCTTCTGCAGTTTTTTTTATTTTGAGGATTATTGTGAGGATTGTTTTGAGGATTGACAATTTTGAGGATTGTTTAATTTGTCTCGGTTTCTGCGCTCCATCCTTCCTGTGAGTGAAGCTGCAGCATATACCAGAAATGTGACTTTAATCAATACCAGCAAACCTGGAACTGAAGTACTGCTGTCAGTTCAGTGGTACAGTGCTGCTTCAACGTGTCACATATGTATTTTGCAGAACAAAGAAATCAAAATGCCTTGAATGATTAAACTGAGTGATGTCAGTCATGAGAGTAGGGAATTGGTAATATGAGGAAGGATTGTTTGACTAAAATGTGTAGCTGTGGACTTGTGACACACTTCCTTTTGAGTTCTGTCATTGTAAAAAGAGACAAAGGTCTATAGGTGTTTCCGAGAGTATCAGAATGATCTGTGTTCCATGACCAGAAAGTTAAGCATGGTCCTGTATTTGTCTCTGTGAAGACTTGAGAAATGTGGTAAATGACATATATCTAATCAACCATTTAGTATATGCTAGTGTTACAAGACAATACCAGTGAAAAAGTATAGAATTTTTCTCCGAAAATACAGATTTTTTAAAAGTGCATTTATTATGTTTAGAAAGAGATTAGTGTTTTGGTTCATTACAAAAGAAATAGATCACCAAGTTGGGTTTTTTTTTTTTTTTTTTTTACAAATAGATCACTGATTCAGTAAAGCATTAGAGCATATGGAGAAATGACATATGCACTGTATTTGTGCAGTCATATACAGGAAATGTATGCCACCATCCAAACAGATTCTGTGCAAGATGTCACACACCTAGGTACACTGCATAGGTTTCAGGGTTATACAACTTGCAATACAAAAATCCATTGGTCTGGATCCTGTGGTTCACTTGCGAGGTTCCCATGTGAGTTCGGGGCTTCACTTGCATGAACAGTTAATAACCGGGGTCATGTGCTACGTTTCCTTGAAGGAAATCAAGCGCAACATATCAGATGTGTTGGTATTTCCTGTAAAACACGATCCATCATTGGCCCTTTTCATTCCAGCCTGTGTGGTTATCATCTGGTTTTATTGTCAGTCATTTGTCATCTATCCTCAGGAATGGGCACATAGAATAAAGCTGCTGGCCCTGGGAAAGTGGAAGCATACAAATTCTCTATCCCTTATCCTCTTTGTACAACATTTGTTAGGTGGTCATATTTTTTGTGTGCATCTCTGTGCTGTCTGAGTTGAATCATTCCTCAAACACATGTAGTGGAACTAGCAAAACAAAGCCGTGCAATTGCTAATAATGCTTCAAAACAGGGAGTGTTGTGATAGCCAGCCATCCAGATAAGAGGACTTGTAAATCTCTGCACAGTTGTCACTTATGTGGGAATATAACTGAATGTTGACAAGTGACTGAGGAATAGCAAAGGATTCTTGATTAATGTGCCTGTCTGCTCACATGAAAATATCTGTGGGAATTTTGTATAATCCCCGTTTTTTGACCAAGAATAACATTTTGTCTTTTTTTGCAATCTTTATAATTACCTATAATCCTGATAGTTTGACATATCTAGACATCGACATTGAATTCAGGAGATATTGCTTATGAGATTACTCCGTTTCCATGGTAACGGAAAGCATTCAGAAACGGACAGTCCTTAAAAATGTCACATCCCATTCATTTAGTATACCTTGCAAGACATGTTTATGAGATTGTTTTGAGTTATGTTTTAAAACCCAACTGTCATCCACAACTGAAAAAATGCACACTTAAGCTTCATAATTCCTTGTTTGCACATGTTAAAGAGAAAAGGGGAATTGCAACATATGTGTTTAATAGCTGTGGACTGAAATTGAATTGGGAAAAAGCAAAGGGAGAGACCAGGGATCCATCTCTTACTTGAACCAATTCCTTTTCAAAGTGATGAAATCTCTTTTTATGGAGAACAAGTTTATGGGCTGGGAATGTTTATGATTACAGGCATTAAATGCTCTGATTTACTCTCCGATGTACTCATATAGTAACAGCCAAAAGAATGAGAGATAAGTTTCTTTGCATTCTAGTTTTTTTGTTATATAGTATATGGTGCATCGGTAAAATTTTCTAATTCTTTTTGCTGCTCAGTTTAAAATGAATATAGGGTTGGGACTTGATGAAAGCTCTGAAAATTCCAGAGACAGGTCTAGCTGGTGCATTGTTGTTGAAGACATTAATGTGTCTGACCAAATTGCTCTGAATTCTGTGTCTAGCCTGGTTGATCAAACTGAAAGTGAGTTTACAGCCAATTTTAGCTCCTTACAACTTATTCCTGCTATGAAATTAAACATGTAAATTATTGAACTGCTCTATTAGATTACTTTACCCTTTTTAATTTTCAATATGCGTTCATCCATTCATTATTTTTATCCATTTGTCCTGGTCTGAATCAAAGCAGTCTGGAGCCTATCCCAAAAACACTGGGCACAAATCTTATTCTACCAGCTGAAAATATTTTTGGACCAGCTTTTTTGTGTTTCCTTTCATTAAAAGTCAGTTGTTGTTCAATTCTTTGGTGAATATACATTGGACATCAAACTGGTAGCATAAAACCAATTTCAAAATTGGGAGGAAGAGATGGTTACTATACAGATTTTTAAAATGTAGGTTTAAAAAACACAGAGTTTTGAATAAAGAGTAAATAGTTTCATATTACTTTAAAAGTGAATAGTAATGTAATTTCTTACATTATTTAAATAGTGCATATGCTACTTACAAAAACATTTTTTGTTTTGTTCCACAGACTACCAAAATGCCAAGCTGTGGACAGATTTATTCATTGAACTTCAGATAAATCCTACAGCTGGATGAATTAACAAGCAATAAAAATGGTTTGGAACGAATCAATATTGAGTAGAAGCTAGCTACTTCAACAGATTATTTTCCATTAAAGACTAGTTTGATATTAAATATTTAATGTACACCACAATGTTATTGTTTCTGTTAACATGTTTATACAAGTACTGTATGTTCATTGAAGTGTGAGGTATTTTTGATGCTGAACATAATTCTTCAGTGATATTACATTATTGAAGAAAGCTTTTCTTTCAAATTTCCTATTTATCAGTTAGCATATCATTTATAATTTATAAAATTAGAAAAATGACTATGTAGAAAAAGTACACATAGACTGACATGGACAGGCAGTTGAATGGACCAGCAGGGTGTAGTGCCTGGGAGGAAGGCAGGAAAGGGGCCAGGGCAAAGCTGGGAAAATAACAGCAGCTGCAGCTTCGGCAGGTATACAGTTCGCCCTTTACTGGTGGACAGAGCCCCTTCCTCTGTCACCAGGCACGGTGTGACCTTTTCACCAGCTCTCATCAGTGGAAAGGAAGGCTTTCACAATATGCGCCCCCTCCCGTGGGTCCAATAAAGAAGCCTACACATCATCAGTGGCTGGGAAGGATGCCGAGGAAGGGAGATTCTACAGCTGTTACTGTGTGACATCAAGTACAAATGCTGTTTGATAGTCAGACACAAGTATGAATGAGGGAGACCTATTGTAATGTTTCTGCACATTTATACATGCAGCACATGATAATGGCTGAGTGTTTGCTCTTGGTTATTGTCGAAATTTTACATTACAGCCCCTTAAGACATGTATCTTGTTTACTTGTTATTTTACTTCAGAGAATGTCATGTTTGAAGGACTGTCAAGTTACAGCTTGGAGCTCTTTGTACTCCTATGGTTAAAGTACAGATATCAAAGCTCACTGGTCACACCGTAAAGTTTACAGCTGACTGGTTAATGTTACTCTCTTGGCTGATGCTGCCGTAGAGGATAATAGAGGTCTTGGGCTGAGTATTTTGCACTTTAGATTTTTTTTTCCTTGTTTACATTTTCATAAGCGCTTTCTTTATTTTAATAGAATGTTGGAGAAGAAAGAAGAGACATTAAATACCTGCTTCATATGTCCACCTGTGATTAAGCATGAGCAAATGTGGACAACTTCTCAGTAATGTGACACTCTGGCTACATCCCTGGTCACCTGTGAAAAATTATTTAGTTTTACCACAGAGCCATTTCAGCTGTTGGAGTGAGAATTGTGATTGCTCTAGTCTAATGGCAAAGTGGAAAGTAAAAGGCACCAAGTTAAGATGGAAAAGTGTAGTGTAAGTAGTGTAATTGGTGGAGAGTATTGTGCTCAGGCTTGAGATTGTGGATGAACACCTCTTACACCTTGCATGCACTTTGCTTCGCTTCTCAGATAGGAGTGCCTCTTGTATGAAGCATTGGAGGGCACTTAAAGACCTGCCCAGAGTAAGTGACTGGGGGATATTGGAGGAATTGGTGGGGATATTGACTGACAAAGTCCTTGTCACTAACTGAATGCAGAGTCCCTAACGTCAGAAGCAATGAGAAGTGAGAAGCAATAACTGCAGGTTCGTCCGAGTCCACTGACTGTAACTTATTGTCAGTGTCAGAACT
The DNA here is from genome assembly GCA_900497675.1 of Arapaima gigas. NCBI lineage: Eukaryota > Metazoa > Chordata > Actinopteri > Osteoglossiformes > Osteoglossidae > Arapaima > Arapaima gigas. The sequence goes on from UFQX01000286.1 coordinate 283,415, forward strand.
TTTCACTACCTGACAAAAAGAACACAAAGCAATCAACCTAGTCTTTTGGTTAGCCATGCCTGTATAGGATTGTGAGAACAGTTTTCTCTGTGAAAGACCTCTTCTTAAGCCTGGTCTTAGGTCAGACACAAATCTGTGCTGCCCTCTCTTTTCCAGTCTGTGTGCTCTTCTGTTTCTCTAAAGGGAGAGGTGACACTATTGATTAAGCAGCTGTGGCCCTGATGGAGAAGCAGCCGAAAGCAGATGTCTGTTGCCTTTTGATCACTAAAATACACACTTTCATACAGTCATAATTGAGCGCTAATGATTCAAATTGCTAAGGGGTGGGAGATAGACAAGAAAAGCATGCTTTGCTAGAGCTTTTCAGTCAAAGCTTTTCAGTTTTGCTGACGTCACAGAAATATTGCAAAAGAATGATGAAAGTTGTCTATGGGTTGCTCCTCAGTGAATGGGTTGTACCTTTTATTGAATTTCAAATAAATCCTGTGTGGAAATGGAACAGTAGGACAAATAGAAGAAAATTCAGACTTATGCATTTTCCAACTCTTCATTTAGCAACACTTTCCATAATTACAGCAGAGCTCATGAATGAACTCCACCTGCATATATTACTGCCCTCTCCTTCGAGCACTTCTAGCACCAGCTATGATTAAAAATACTTACATAATGTGCACAATAGTTGTGATTGGGAAATATGTTGAGTGGGTTGTAAATGAGGTAATCTTGTGTGACCTTGTGTTTGCATAAATGAACATACTTAAGCTTTAGCATTTTGAGAAACAACAATTCCAAACAATTATTTTAACCTTTTGTTGAACAATAGCCTGCCAAAAAGGGTAGTGGACCATTTTGTTTGCATTGATCATAAGCAGTGATCTCAGCTTGTAGCCCCCTTAGGGAATGAGGGCTAATGGTGGTGCCAGCTGTCTGCTCTACTGGATTGATGTCATAAGACATATGTTAGTTAATGTTTCCTTTTTAACATGTGAATGTTAGCTTATAACTGGCACTAATTCCTTTGACTCCAACTGAATTGATTCATGTTCTGCTTATTGGAATCAGAAATTCCAGAGATTGTCTGCCCTTGAATGTTTTTAAATAATGCATATGGCATGGATGTACATGTGTGGCATGTGTGAGTACATTCAGACCTCATATAACAGTTTTCAGAACAAGGAAAACCTGCTATAACAGCTTATGAAAAAAAGACACAGCAGATCATATAACCAGACAAGGCTGAAAAGGATACACCCTGGACGAGATGACAGTTCATCGCTGGGTAGCTACACACAGTCACACTCTATGGACAGTTTAGAGTCCCCGGTCAAGTGAAACATCTGTGGACTGCTGGAGGAAATCAGGCACAGGGAAACCATAGAATTCTTTCAGGTTGATATAATACCATGGGAGAACTAGTACCTATGACATTGATGGTTGATAAATGTATGTGACATGTAACAAGTCTAATATAACGTTTGAAATATCAGGCTTAATATTACTAATTCACTTAGCTGTCTCTAAAGTGATTTTCAATGTTAAACTCCTTACAAATATTTACCCATTTTCAGTTCTGGATAATTAATGAAAGCACTGTCAGTGGGATTCACACCTGAGGTCTTTGAGTACTTATAGGAGTAAATTATAAAAGTATAACTAGACTCTTATAGAAGTAAACTATTAACCCATAACAGTTGTTTAAGTCTTATTGTGGGATGGTCAGCTGGGGTGACATGAGTATTGGATTGGCTGGTTGTGTTTTGCTTTTTATTTATACTAATTCTCCCTGTAAAATACCTAGCTCTATATATATATATATATATATATATATATATGTAAAACTTATTTAGTAGGATCATAATGTAAGATTATCTTTGTAAAATTATTATGTAAGATGTGTTGGTTAAAACTATTGCCTAAGCAGTTAATTCTTTGAAATAGTGAAATTGGCACTGGAGGTCCTGTGACAAGCCTACCCATGGCCTTTGTCTGCACTAACAGATTAGCTGCCCTGTCTGCAGCCAATGAACCAGCAATATGTCCTCTGCAGCACTGTTAGCAGGTGTTACTTCAGTGTACAATTTGCCATCCCTGGATAACTACAACTACATTATGACTTTGTATTATTTTATTTTCTGCCAATGATCACTTTCTGACAAAGTTGATTCACAAAACAGTGAGTGCCATTGTTGTCAGGAATATTGTTTCATTTGGGTCCATCCTTACTGAGATTATGATGTCAAAGCATTCTAAGTTCTCTCACACAGTGGCTGCCTCTTGGATACTGGGGAGCCCCAGTGTCAGTAGTACACTCAAGTTCAGTACAGAGATTGGAGTAAGGACAGGATGGCTGTAGGAGTAAGTCCTGAGCCCATCATTTACTGCTACTACACACATACTGTCTGCTATATGCACAACACTAAGCTTAGTTACTATTTAGTGTAGGTTACAGCAACATTCTGACAAGTAAATATATAGCAATCAGACTGTTTATCTGTTATAGTTCATTAATATAACTTTCTTCTGCAAATACAAGTATTAGACATGTTGTATCTTATACTTTGTGCCACTTCTGTAACAGCTCAAAAAGAGAATAATAATGAAGAAAAGCATCAAAGCCTTTTTAGTGATGTGCCCAAGTATGAATAGTGTCCGTTGTCTATTTAGTGATGACTCTCTCTCAGTTTTGTCCAGAACACCAAATTAGCCATTGTCCACAGGTGCCACACAAATGCATGGCATGTGGGGAGTCTTGTTCGGAGCAGGAATTTTACAACCGGATGCCTTTCCTGACGTCAACCCTTACTATTTACTTGAACCAGGGACCAGCACTGACGAACCAGGGGATGGCTATACAGTCTGTTGTAACCGATGCGATGCTAATTCTGGCACATTGCTTTGATTTAAGCACAGTATGTACACTATCTGATTGGAAAAATAACGTATGAATCAGTTGAAAATGAATCCCACAAGTTAAGGTATTAAGGTTCATACCTTAATAGACCGTGTAGTTGCAAATTTGTTAATTAGTCAATGAGTATAGACTGTTAAATATGAAAATGTTGTATTCCCATTGCATGTGGGGTGCCTGAAGGAAAATGACACATTCCCACTGCTCAGCCTTTCACCTATCAGTCATGGTTGTTATTGTGGGATTGTTAATCAGAGCCTCAGTCTTGCCATGCGAGGGAGGGAGGGAGGGAGAAACAGTGCTTCTACCTTAATGAAAACTTTCCCTCTGTGGATGTTTCAGTGTTTCACTTGTGTTTTTCATGTACACTTCACATGCAGTGATTACTCTTTTATTTGCTGCTGGGGTTTTTCATTTTGCTGGCCATCACTTTTCAACACTAAACAGACTAATAGGGTGTGATTATCTTCAGTCTGCCTTTAATGTCTGGGGTTCTTGGACAATAAACTCTTGGCCACTGAAGTGAGCATTGACTGCTTGAGCTTTAAATTATCCTGAACTTAAGTAAATCTGCTGTTGTCTTTTGGATGGAGGCACTTAATTTTTTACAGAAATATAATATGAATGCATAAACCTGTTTTGGGATGCACAGCTGGAGCTCAGTGGTGAAGACACAGGACCAATAGTAAATGCCAAAATTAATGGAATGTTATGTATGTTACCAGCAACACCTGTTTTCAGCATTAGGAACAAACTGAGCTGGGATTTAAACTACATCAGTAGTTTAACGGTGTGCAAAAACATTTGTTCATGCGGACAGTTCTTCAGAATATTAGATGGAGAGAGTAAACCCTGCAGAAAAGAGGGCATATAAAGATAATGTGATGCAAAAAGGGCTCTGCATTTGGGTAACCAAACTCAGCCTGTGTTACCTGTGCTTCCCAAAAGTCTTGTTTAAGCAGCCTCATCACTTCCTGTCACCATGGCTGCAGAGCAAGAGGGCGGTCATGCTGCACTAAACTGTCCACAAGGCCACACAAGTCCCCCATCCTGTTCCTTCCCGTTTACTCAACCCATATGGCGTCAGTTAAAAATTAATACAGATTCCAGACGGCTGGAATGGCAGAAAGGAAAGGGGACTAAAATGAACAAGTGTTTGTTACACAAGAGGAGCTGCATGGGCACATTCAGCCAGCGCACTAACCTGTTTGTTTAAGTTCCGCTTGGCTTTCTGTGAAGCATATACCTCACACCCATATCAAACCTTCACACTTTTCCTTTCCTGGCTGTGTAGTGAGAGCAATTAGAAAAGCAAACTGGACCTGGCTGCAGGAATGTAGTCGTCTTTTTTTTTTTTTTTGTTTAAGCCAAAGGCACTTTTGATTTAAACATATCATAGTCATCCAAAATGTATCACTTAAAAGTGGCATGTAGAGATCAGTGTAGTAGAAATTTTCTGATGCTTGTCAGAGTTTGCATAAATGCATTACGTAGGATTTTTAGCTAATTTATTTAATGGTTGAAACCTATATAGGACACAGCCCCACAGCACGAAGTTTTTTTTTTTTTTTTTAAACATAAATTGTTGTGTCTTGCTGGCGTATGTATGGACAGAGATGCTGGGACAGACTTAATATAGTTGTGGTTGTTCTTAGACTTGGTGGTGGCTATGCATGGTCACAGTGTAAAAAATACATGTTTACAACCAAGGCTTCATTTTATGGAGGAGATTTATTAAAGTGGTCAAAACAAAAGATACAGGGTACATGCAGTGCTTATATGCTCTAACACTAAACTGTCAAGATAAGCCAAAATAAAATATATGTTTGCAGATATTTTAAAGAAAATGAAAAATTGAAATATGCTACAAGTATTTAAACCCCAAACATTAATAATTGGTAGAAAACTTGAAGTCTTTTGGAGTAATTATGTACCAGCTTTGCACACTGTTCTGCCATTATTTTTTCCACGTTCATCTTGGCAAATCTGCAGTAGGGTATTCAGCCTAGTTGGATGATGCTTGTGGACCACAGTTTTCAAATAGTGCCACAGACTCTCAGTGGGATTAGAGTCAGGACTTTTACTGGAAGACTGTAGGAGACTCACCTTTTTGTTTTTGAGCCACTCCAGTGTTGCTTTGGCCTTGTGCTTGGGATCACTTTCTCCCAAGCTTCAGTTTCTCAAGGGACTGAAGCAGGCTCTCTTGCAGTATTTGCCTCTGTTTTGCTCCATCCATTCATCCTTCTATTTTTACTTTTGCAAGGCACTATAAAGTGTGATATTTTTATTTTTGTCAAAATGCATCCATACACAGCATTTAACATGGATTTTGAACTGCACCAGTAACAGGAGGACAGGCAAATTACAAAATGAAATAGCAATAGACTAGGCTCAACCCCCATCTGTTTAAGCTGTAATTAAACTACCAAAATAAAATTTATTCAGTTAGGCTACTACAGGGTTCAGGACAAAGACAGCCTGGTCATCAGTCAGAACACAACACTTACTTTAAAGTACTGTTTATTTTAAATACTTCACACACTCTTTTTCTGTCTTGCTACTAATCACTAGGAACTGACATTGTAGCCATTTACCACTGGTAGCATTAAATACCAGTTGGTGCTTTGCTGAGTCTTAATTGGGTATTAAATGACTGTGGTTAATTGAGTGCACTGACTAATGATGTTGGAAGGCAATGATGGCTCCCATACAAACATTGGCACTGAAATGAACTGTACAAGTTGACTGTCATCACATGAAGGTCTATTTATGAGACAGTACTCATTAAAAAACTGTTAAAGGAATTAGCAGAACTGTTAGAAATCAGAATATTTTAATCCTGAAGTGTTACAAGCATTCTGAAAATGAATATAGTCATTAGTTATTACATTAGTCAAAATAGAAATCTTAAAATATTTTTATTTCCATCCATTGTTTCTGCTGGTGCAGAAAGCAAAAATAACAAAAATATAATTTTGTCAAAGTTATATATTATTTTTTGTTGAAATTTAAGATTTAGCTTAAACGTGTGCATACACATGTGTTTTTGATTTGTTTGTTGAGTGGTATGTAAATGTGATGTTATTTTTCAGCATATTTTCTCAAATATTATACATTTTTCAGCTAAGAGCTTAAGAGCGCATTTGTTGTTTATTTTTACTTTTTTGTTTGAAGCACATCCTGGAAGCATGGGGCAAAAGGCTACGTAAGGTAGACTTTGGACAAGCACACACATATTTACTTAATACAGGCCATTTAGAGTCACTAATTTACCTAAAACCCATAGCTTTGGACTGGGGGAGATATGAACATGGTGTAAACATGAAACTCCACGGAGCCTGAGCTGGATTTGATCTATCCCCAAATAGCCCTGAGGTGGCAGCCCTTCCCACTATACCACTATACTGCCCTTTGGTTAATTCAGCAATGGAAAAGCAAGAAACTGATAGCTTTTACATGCAGGTTTAGGTCTCTCGTTTTGAATTTTACCATTTTACCATTGTGTTTTTATAAGATAATTAGAGTTCCAAAAAGTGAAGTGTACAATAAATATAGTATTCCTCCAGTATCCAAAAATCTGTCTGTTAGGCTAAAGATGGTTTTCCTATTATTTCTTACAGGAAATATTTCAGATTTTTCATAAGCCAAGTAAAGTTCATGTAAAACAAAAACAACAGTGGTATTATTATTAAAATAATGTTATTCATTTGTGCATATTATATTATTATTCAGTGGGTTGTGTAGTGGTTAGAGCATTAACTTAATCAGTCTAGTTAAGGGGTTAGTTAAAGTCAACTCTTGAAATAAATTCACATCTGATTTGGACCAGCCCATTCTAATATCATTTTCAGCTACATTACCAGCGAGAATCAAACTGGCAAAAGAGAGTTTTTCATGTTATGCGTCACTCAAAACATCTTTTTTTTCCAAGGGAATGTTGCTGAGGTCTATCAGTCTGGACCTAGAGATATTGCTCAGGCTCAGAAGCTCAATAGAATCAGGGTCAGAGCCACTCATTAAAGGGCTATGGTTTGCCTGACATAATGAGTACATCATTTTCTTTGTAATAAAGTTATATCAAAATATTGTATTTGACTTTCAGTCTTTGTCGCTGAAAATGTATGAGTGCAATTGTTTTTAGTTATCACTATTATTGAACTGGTAATTACTAAATCTATTTGTGAAATTGCCAAAGGGCACAGCTGAGACTGTTTTTAAATAAATCTGTTTTTTTTTACAAATACTTTGTTCACGTGGGCTCTGATAATTAGCAAAACATTTGATTTATATTTGGTTGTCTTTTTGTAAATACCTTCAGTTAAACAAGATTTACCAACATGTTTCTTGGATGTTTATTTTTCTTTTATTGAACACGCAGATGACGGATGGTGTATAAACAGAGAAAGTTTGCTCTTTTTCTAATGCATTTGACCCCAAATTCCTTGTACCCCAGACACAATCAATCATATTAAAGTATGTTTTGAAGAACATCCACAGCTTAAAAATGTTAAACAGATTTTTAACATGACAATTTTTCTTTTTTGCACAGCATTAATAAAAGAATAGACATGTATACCTTGACGAAGGAATAATTCAGTCTTTTGTATACTAAAAGGTGTGCTAAACTTGCTAAAAAAGCAAAGACTCTGTGTAACAAAAAGATTAAATTTTGAGTTGTTTCCAGTAAAGGCATCAAAACACAAAAATACCAGAGCAATTGTTTTTGTAGCCTTTATTTAAGAGTATAAAAACTATAATTAATTGCATATTTATGTATATACTGTATATAAGTATGTTTCCTGTCTTAATTCCCACTGCAGTCTTTTAATATTTATCTGTGACTTTATGTATACAATGACATAGCAGTAACATTTTATAATATGGGCACTTGAGGGAATGCTGTTGGTGATGACCATAACTTATCATTTCTCATTATGTACAAAGACACCATGTCCCATAGCAACTCCTCTTTTTAATCAGACTTTCTGTGCTTCTGGGCTGCTATGCAGGAGCTGGGGGCTATTTTTATGAACTCTCCGAAATTGCACATGACTAATTATGAGGTTAAAGATGCAGGATGCTGGTTCTCTTCCCTGCCCTGTTGAAGTGGCTGCCTGCCTTCTGCAACCAAAGCACTGCCTTCTAGGGTGTGAAGAGGATTATGGTATGCAAATGGCAGTAAATATCTCCCATTTTCAGGCCCCTGATTCAGCCAGTACTTTCACAGTTTGCCCATTAAATCATATGCGTTAACCTACTGGCCTCAGCAAGTTGATGGCTCTGAGGTCACTGTGGTGGTAATTGAAACCCAACAACCCCCAGTTCCCCTGGTTTAATGGGTCAGGTCTTAGGGTCTGTAGCATTGTTTCAGTGGGATATCATCACCATAGCAGCATCACTGCATATATAACAAATGTCTAGAAAAAGAAAACTATTTTTATGAGTCTGTGACATTTAGCTTTTGTGGAAAAAACATTCATAGACTTAGACCTTCCTCTGTCATACTACTATATTTACTCATGATATCAGTCATATGTTAGTACTCAAAAGCCAATATGCTTTACTGAAATCTGACTAGATTTTATCTTGCACCATAATAATGAATTTAGCTGAAGGATCTTAGTAATTACTATTCTTTATTTTGTACTGTTTACAGACTGTATATGCATGCTTATTTTTATCTGTATATTGTATGTGAATGTAATCACTCACTGTGCCAAACTGAGGAACAACATGCATCTTATACTGATTTACAGTGGACTGTAAATCCACTGAGTCTCTATTATGTGTTCAGAGAACTAGTGCATTGCAAGTTTAGAACTTAGTTTAGAAGAGGATGAAGACGAAGTCCTCTCTTCTGGATAGCTGAGGCTGATGTGCACATGGAGACTGCAGATATTCCACTGGTTATGTTGCAAATACTCCATTATTTCAGTGACAGTCCTAACTGTTTCTGATCACAAGAGACTGATGCTTTTAAGATGTCAAGGATGAAGGCAGTAGCTGTTAAATGTGAAGCATTTATTTACTTATTTATTGGAAACAATCCCTTCAGGTATCAGCTTTACATTGTAATGTCAAGTATTCATGGGAGCAGATGGCTGGAAATTTCATCTAATGATTAGTGTTTTTCAGTTAATTACCTGGTATATTAAATTCTGTCATGTGCTTAGTGTGGTCTATGTTTTTTGTTTTGGTGTGATGTCATAATTAGATATGTAATGCTGCATTGGGCTTACAATGGCATGAGATCTCTCAGAGCTGGAACCTCTGTTTGCTGTAGGAATGTATCTCACCAAAATAATGCGACTTAATATTTGCTCAGTTGGATACATATTTGAAATTTGTAGCTTTGTGTTATGTTATACACTGTAAATGTTCCCAGAAATCCCTTGTCTCCATTGCTTTCTTTTCAAGCCACTTTATTAGTATAACATACAGCAAAATAGAATATGTTCAGATTTTTAAAACTCCACTCACAAAATCAACAAGGTATAGATTAATACGGACAGAGTTGCTTGTTTTTACTTCCGACTCATGTCATCAGTATGCCGTGGCTATCAACTGTTATGAACCAAAATATATTCCAGGCTTTGTTGCTGGTCGGTGCTGCTGTATAAAGACAGGGTCACACTTTTTGCCAATAGCCTCAAAAATCAACGCAAGGTCATAGAGACCTGGTCCCTGCTTAAATATTAGTGTTAGGCCAGAACTAGCCTTTAACAGAACCATTGCAAGCTGGCCTAACACTGCAAAGGCTGATTCCACTCTAAACTTTGACAAAAAGGGTTTTTTTATCTGAGGGGTAGATGTTACAGGAAAAAAGGTTGAACCCTTTCAGCCCCTTTAGTGCTAACATCCTGCTTGGGCCATTAAACCTGAAACAATGGTCAGGACAGGAAACCAGTGCTGCTGGAATGTCATCACACCCCTGGAGACTTCCTGAGTATGCGCTACCAGGCTTGCCCACCCCAGTGCTTCAACACATCTGTGTGTCTGTCAGCATCTGTCTGTTCTTGTCTTTCTGTTCTTGTCTTACCTTTCTGCCTATCTTGTCTTCGTTATGCCTATTCACCTTTATGTAGTGGAAAGTCTGCTGTTACAAAGAAATGTACAAATGTTACACTGATTTTAAAAAAGTTTTTCTCTCCTTTAATCCATTACAGAAATCAATTAGGGAGAAAATATTTTAAAAGTTTCTTTGTGTTTGTTATTGCTTAATAAACTGTGTTACTTCTCATACAAAAAGTATACAGATTGCATTAAGTAGATCTGTCTATAGTTTTAACAGCTCACTGTAAATACTAGTTTACTAGTGGCCTGTTAATGAGGGTGGAGATTGAAGGAAAGCTCAGGAGAGGAGCCTTTTCCCGTTAATTACAGTGTCAACTTTATCAGTTAATTGAGGCAGCGACGTTTGGCACAGCAGAGCGTGTTCATTTCTGTGTGGTTATTACTGCTCTCTACACCAGCAACGTGACTCACAGTGTCATTACCAGCACCGCAGAGCCTGTGAGCAGCCATGGGTACAGACGCAGATACAGGGCCCGCGTCCTGCACATCTTGCTGATGTTTCTGAGTCCGGCTGCTTCCCCTGCTTCGTGTTTTGCTGTTCTAGTCTGTATTAGTTGATCATTCGTGATGTTGTCGTTGCCTTGTTTTTTCTGCTGTTTTGTTTACAGTTAATGAAACAGGCTGTGAAAAAATAAAGGCTTTAAGCAGAGACAGCAGCTTGTCAATGGATGCATGCATCATTATATAATCCATAAATTATCTCTAAGATCCGGCCTTCCTAAAATGTATGTTTAAAGTGATTTTGCTGCCTTAATAGTCAGATTTTCATTCAGCTACTATGCAGGATGTTGCAATTTCAACTCACCAGTGTGATGTTTTTTGTTAGCACACTGCATTCTTGAGAGGTTTACAGTTTGGACATGTACTGGACAGTGTTACATTCACAGTCATACTGAGAATATTAAAAATATGAGGTAGCTGATGAATCCAGTGCTAGGTGTAACCCTGGTCTTGGTTGAGGGTAAATTTGGTGCAGTATCAGGTGTCAAGAAACAATGTCTACTGTTATGGAAAATCTGAGTCTATGGAAAGCTGATCATGGCATTATTTCTAGAATAGCTATGTCTATTAAAAATGTCAACATCTTAATAGATGTGTATGAATTTATATTAATCGGTGTAGATTGTATATTACTGTAAGGTTATATGTATTTTTGCGAGATGTTTAAGGTGAAGAAAAAAATGGGTCTGAATATTTCAGTATATCATGTATCCATATATAATTATTAACATGTTAACGATGTTTGCTCATTTACATGCTATAAAATATTGAACACCAAAATGTACCAATACAGTCAATTACTGAAAACACAAAACCATGTTTTCTTGTGGAAATAATCGGCCTTCGGTTACTGCAGTATTTGTTGTGTTAGGAAACCTTTAAACTCAATTCATATGAAACATATGTATGAATCAAAGGAAGTAGTCTTCCTAATATCTTGCAAATAAATTAACTTGCTGGCTGACTTAGGTATTTAATTTGTGTTCCATTGTTATTGTATTACTTAAAGGAGGACATTCTGCTTAGCTGTATTACTCAACAAGGAAGAATCAGTTTTGCTATTTATAAATGTATTATATATAACTCGTGGTAACTTGGCCAGAAAATTTTCAGGTATGTCCTAGATACAGTTAAGATAAACTTCATATTACATTTCATAGGACAGGCTGAACTTTTTACTTACTGTTCATTATTGTTCATTTAGTTGAGTTAATCTGCACATTTTAATAACCCTATTATTGATTTTACTGCATTGACATTTTTAATTTTGTCATAATGAACGACCAAGTAAATCACTGATAGATTTTATTATAGAATCAAACTGAGAATAAACAATTCTGTCTTTATATGTAAGCATTGTGCTTCACTGCTAAGTATGCTTTATTTATTGTATAATGACCATAAGGTCTGTCTGTTGCTAGGCCAAAAAATGAAGTTACCCTGAAATGTCAAATCGAAAAAAAATAAATATTTGCATACACACAGTAATTTAATCTTTATTCCATACAGCTTCTACTGGATGTTCAGAAGCAATAAAGCATAAGGTATGCAGTAGTTCATTTTATCTACATCAGCAAGGGCAATATGTAGTAATTGGATGTAGACTTCTCTCAAGTATATTTTTACTTTATTTTCCCAAAGTTTGTCTAGATGACAAAGGTTTGTGTACTTTTCCCCTGCTATAGTAAAAATCTACAACTTTTTATAGTCTTTGTGACATTCTTACTGCTACTCTCATGATTCAAGTCCCCACTGTAAAGTCTCTTGCCAGACATGTACAACCAACTGTGGGACCCTCTACAAACAAGTCTGTAACATGTAAACTAATATAGATGTGTGGCAGTATATTATTAGTATTTTATAAGGTATTTTAATTCATCCAAGCTGCAATGTTAAAAATATTGTTAATGAAAGTGGATGGGGACGACATGTATTTATTTTATATGTGTATCTCAGTTTATCGGTATGGTACTAATGTCATATTAGGGTTTATCTGTAATTCAAAATAAATACTCAGTGTGAGTGGAGTTTGAGTCAATGGTAAAGGATTTATATGAAGAAAACAGCTTTTTCATTACCTGTATTTTAGTGATGCTTTTCCCAAGCTATTGATCATTTCTGTTATAGGCTACTTATGTAAGAATTTGTGAGTGTCACATCCTACCTTATAAAGATACCTTTTTTGCATATAGTTACTTAATCTCTCCCACAATGCATGAAAAAGTAACATTGACTATAATAAATAAATTGTTATAGTCCAGGAGTTTAAAAAAATATTAAACTGGCTGTGTATTTAGAAGGATCCTTGATGTGATGTAATTGAGGCTTGGTGTATGCTGGAAGGCTTGTGCCTGCTCTCTAGTGAGCTTGTTGAACCCCTCGATTGGGACTTCTTGAAAAAGATAGAGGTTTCAGGTGGGGTGGTAGCTTGTTTACAGAAAACAGAGCCTGTGGGGTTGAAGTTAGTGAGTGCTTATATGGCTACATTCATGATTGATAGCTGGGTATGGCCAGGGATTGACTGAATACTTCTCTCCTGAAATTGGGTTTTTTTACAAACTCCAGTTTTTATGGTCTACTTGTCCAGGAAATAAACATATGGGGTCAGTAGTAAGTCAGAAGTATTTTTATCTCTCAATTGCAATTAGAGTCCATAAAATGATAATTGAATTTGTGAAAATAATTTCCGTATCTTTCTATTTTTATTTGCTCCTGTTGAAATAAATTTAACAAGTTTAAAATAAAATATTTCAATAAAATTGTATATTAAAATGCACTACAACCTCTGAAATTATTGCACCCTTTGATAACTGACAAAGCATTATAAAAATAAAAAAGCCATTAAATAGCCATATGCTGTCATTAAAAAAATCATGAAAAACTCTTTCTTTTCTTTATATGGAGTTTAGGTGTAAATATTCATGTATAAGTAATACTAGAAATATTGGTTTCCAAATGACTGGATCCCCTGTGTTTTTTATTTGTGTCACACAGTAAAATATGCTAAGGAATTTAGTTTATACAACTTATTCCTAAGGGACCCATTTTAGACTTCTTGTTTCATGAGACTTAATGAAAGAGATAAACTTTTTCAGTTATCACCGTGGAGAAAGGTAAAGAACTGGCAGTTCAAAAGAGACTAATATTTTCTGATTTAGTGGCTTGACAGTAGTCAGGGACAGCAGAATACACCAACAGTAAAGACTTTATACACAAAATAAACCATCTAACATGGGGAGAATAAAAAAAGAAAAAAAATCACAAAAGGGAGAAGAAAGTAAGAAATGGGGGCATGATTAGGTATAACCAAAAAAAAAAATCTTGCCTGACCACAACCCTGGCCTTTTCCTAGGAGGCCTCCTACCTCCTGTTCCATAAAAGTTTATGCTGATTGTGTTCTGATCGGCAACAGCCGGTTGTCATCAATTATGTCCAGCAGGAGCAGGCAATGAAGATTTGACCATCAAATTAATCTCCGTCCCCTGCCAGAGTATCCTTGCCCACTGCCTCACAAATCAGGTCATGGACTCAAAAAATAGATAAAAATGAATAATATCATTTAGCACAATTTGGATACTAATCAGGGAGAGTAAAACCCCAAAATCATACATAAAGAGGAGCATGTCAAATCCGTGTTCAGATACTTTGAGGCTGTTTTTCCGTAAGTAATCTTAATGCACTTGATAAGATCAATGGCATAATGAACTTCACAAACCATCAGCATAAACTGGCACAAAACCTGGTTATCAGACCCAGGAAACTGCAACCTGGGAAATGGTGGACCTTGTAGCATGGCAGTGATCGTAGGACACCTCAAAATCTGGCATCACACAAAATGGTGTGAACAGGCATGTCTGGAATCAACATGTTCCAATAGCCATCTTAGTTTCCATACATAAACCACCTAAGAAACTAGGGATCTGAAGAGAGCAGCCCATTAGCATAGAATTACAGGCATGAACAGTAAAGATCCTATATTTTTGAAGAACACACTTAATTGCACAGGTATTAATATGTGCTTTGAAAGGAGTGCAATTGAATAAAATTCTGAGGTTTTTTGATTGTTTTGGTGATGACATGTAGCTGTTTATCTGTGCTGTTTTTTCTGCTTTTTTGTTCATCTTTTTACAGGTAGCAATAATTTTTGAGGGCACTGTAAGCTGTATTCATATGACACCAGACTTTGAGCTCTTTTCATTATGATAAAACCTATTTTATCTTACAATATAAAATTTAATATGATTAAATGCAAAAAAACAATTTACAGATCTATCTAGGTAGGTGTATTAGTATATATTTGTAACACAGCATCTTGTGTCATATCTAAGTCTGTACTAACAGAATATGCACAAAGTGGATTTTATCACATATACCAGATGAATTAAGAGCCTAATAAAATTCCACACAGAGAGTCATATTAGATCTGAAAAGCCTTTCATGAATTTTTACATATAATGATAATCATGGAAATGGTCTGATGAGGGGAAAATGCTTATGCAACTTTATTTATAAGAATTTTATAACAAATTAAATACCCATTAGCATAATTTTAAATTGCTTAAATTTTTATTGTTTAGTTTCTTAACAGGAACCCAGACCCATATTGATATTTATAGGTCATAAGGCTAGAGAGCTTATGCAAGTGTACAGATGTGCTTATGTCTACTACAGGTATGTGTTGATTGCAGTGTCCTCTCTGTATTCCCCCCTGCAGTGGTGTATGTGTGTTGTTCACCAAACACTTTCCGCCAGCTGCTGGTGCAGTTCTACAAGGCCTGCATGCCCCAGGAAGAATATGTCTTCTTCTACATTGATGTTTTTGGACGTAGCCTAGACACCATGTCAGCCAAGCCCTGGGCTAGAGGGGATGCAGATGACAACATTGCCAAAGCTGCTTTTCAGGTAAGTATGCTGGTTGACAAAGGGCTACAGGTAGTGTAACAAAAGGTAGAATTTAAAAGGTACAAGATAAAAGTTACATACACATCATAAAAAAGACACAAACAGATTTATTGGTATGTCGTTCTAACCTGAAGTTTATTGGCTCAAGTTACACTAGATACCCTGCTGTAAATGGGCTGAATGCAGTGAACGTGAATATCAGGATGCTAATTCATTATTCTTTATAAGGAAAATTATTTGTTCCAGGTGACTTTATTATCTTAAGCTTTTCAGCCTTCTTTTGACTCATGATGACAGAAATAACTGATATTCATAAATTAAAATATGAAAGCATAAGCTGTGTTTGGACACAGACCCCTCAAGACAAAGCCTCAAAACACAGATGCTGGGTATAGTGCTGCCATGTAGTTACAAACAATTTTGAAATTTGTTCTGATGTGTTTCACCTTTGCTTGAAGGTAACTCGTTGTCCCAGGACTTCTTGACTTGTGTGCTGATCCAGGTATTAATATATACCACTTGTTTTACCAAGAATTCGGATAGATAGATAGATAGATAGATAGATAGATCGATAGATAGATAGATAGATAGAAAGACAGTAGATGATGCAGTGTACAAAAAATATTTCTTACAAAGTTGTTCAAAATGGTTCCTCTACAAAAATCAGTGTTTGAGATATGTTGTATTCAGTTCATCAAGAACTGTAAATTTCTGTCAGTAAATCTAAATTTCCCCAATGCTTTCCAAAGGAAGACAAGGATCTTCACTGGGAAAGTACACACCATAGGAGGATCATAGATTAGAAAGAAGTTTAAAGACAAGTTTAATGAGATCATTTCTATCTTTGTGGACAGCTGAGCTCATATTTACAAATTGGGGAACTGGCAGCTGACTCTCCTACAGAGCACATGAAAACTGGGCATGCTAGGCCTTAGAATGACCTCATGCGTGTACCCTGTTGTTCTGCCACGATCCAGCGATTTTAATCAGAAAGTAGGGGCAAAGGTGGCTATTATCACTGCAGGATACAAGTCATCAGAGACTTTTACATAGTATTTGAAATTTCCCTTCCAGCTGAAAAGTGTAGTACGAATATGGTGAGAGTCTAGGGCAAACCACCAGTTCAGATTTCTCAGCCTTTTTTGTTAAAATTACTGGTTCAAATCCTAGTATTGATTTTTGACTCTACACATTCTCTAAATTGACATAACTGCAACTTATTTTGAAAAAGTGGGCTTGCTTTGATTGTTGTTCCAAAACTTTCTTGTAAATGGGGAACTCAGTATGACACAGTTTG
The DNA here is from genome assembly GCA_900497675.1 of Arapaima gigas. NCBI lineage: Eukaryota > Metazoa > Chordata > Actinopteri > Osteoglossiformes > Osteoglossidae > Arapaima > Arapaima gigas. The sequence goes on from UFQX01000286.1 coordinate 300,097, forward strand.
CATTCCTGTATCTAAGGCCCATGCCTTTAACAAGGCAAACATATTAATCTTATTAATCCTTTTCAAAAATTTTGCCACAGATGTATCTGTAATAATTTATTTTTGTCATTACTCATATAGACATACATTTAGATAGAAAGAAATTGAATGCTGTTGCTAGAACACATGCAAACACGTAGTAATTTCAAGTAAAATGTCTAAAAAAAAATACTCTAGTCCCAAAGAAGCTTTGGTGTTACATTTAATATTTTTGTCTGATGTTTGTCATTTCAGTTATTGTTTTGCTAGTTTTCTCCAGAGACCTCTACAGCCTGTCTTCTCCCTCTTAGTGTGCTGAATGGGGATGAGATAATGAATTATGTAAATTGTCTTGTTAGTTTCCCTGCCATTCCTCCCAAGTGATGCTTGCAAGCCGTCTTGTGTTGCTTCTGTGAAGTCAGAGTTATGCTTGTAAACGTACAAAAGTGGCGTAATGGAACATCTGGCGACACAATGTGCCGTATGTGTAAGAGAAGAATGGGGAAAGTATAGCTAGACATTGGACAATGGAAGCCATTTTATCAGGTTCCTAAATATGTGATTTTTTTCTTTCATGGTGTGTACACGCCAGGCCTCATTTTCTACAGCTGTGGGAGTGAAGAGGAGGAGGGCAATCAATGGTAGTGTACGCTTGGTGGAATTCCTGAAGGCGTTTGGGGGTTTTGAGTCATAGGACATCCTGGTCTATGGAATGTGCTTTCGATGGTCAGCCACAGAGGTGAAAGAAAATAAAAGAGCTGTTTCTAATAACAGACACCCATCTCTTGTGAGGTGCAGGGAATGGGAGTGCAGTCAGGCAGGATCCTACTGTAAATGATCACCATGCATAATAAGAGACCAAGAAAGAGGAAGAACAAGGAAGAAAAAGCAAACATGATATGAGGGAGGTAGTGTACAGAAAATGGTACAGGGAGGGGAAAACACTCTGAGGAAATTACATAATCTATAACCAAGCAGGCACCAAGTGACTTCTATTGGAAAAGGATTTAGCCTTTTAGGAAAGTGAAGGATCCATGTTTATGCAAGAATCAGACAAAACCTGCATATATTCCTTGCCGGAGCTCATTGATTTGTACTGTTAAATGCCTTGGTCGGTGCTAGTCTCTCTGTAATTGGTTGCCCCATGGTTGCAGCCATACATGGTGCTATGTCTCCTGTCTGACTTCTGCATTGCAGTGATTATGGTTCTCTGTCTGTTTGCCCCCTCAGAATGTGAAGATCCTAACCTACATGGAGCCAAAAAACCCTGAATACAAGGAGTTTGTGTCCAACTTAAAAACAGATGCCAAGAAGTTGTTCAACTTCACCGTAGATGATTCACTGGTAAGAGGGGGAGTATGGGCGGGTGGGAAAATAAATACCATAAAGTAAAACAAAATTTTGGGGTCAGTTAACTGTGCATCTACAGTACAGTTCCCTGTCATGACTTGTAATCTGTTTCACTATTTCTGAAAATTGGACATTAAAAGCCCTTTAAGCTTTGTGACTTAAATGGAACTGATATTTCACATACACTGGATGTTGAAAAAACAGCCTCATAACAGCTAGTGTAATGTAATGCTCATTATTTTCTCAAAGCTATTCACAAGAATGTTTGATTAGTAGGGGAAGAAAGTAAATGATCTTTAAATGCTTTTTTGTATGCCAGGCTAAAGCAGAGCTGAACAGCAGAGGTAAAAGTATATTAGGTTTTCTAAATTTTGGGAGTCTTTGAGAGAATGCTCACAGTGGCAAAAAACTCAATTTTTACACCAAAGTCTTCTTCTGAAACTGCTTTTTCCCCACAGACAGGTGCTTGCTCTGTAGCTACAGCACCATGGATCTGAAAGCTAACTGTCATCCTTTTTCCTCACAAAGCCCTCACAGAGCTTCGGTAATTAAGGCTTGGTGCTGGCTTGGTCTGGTTTGGTAGAAAAAATGGGGCCTTATTATGCTATGTTCCTAAAGGAATGACTTTTATTTTTACAAAAGACAACTCATTCCCTGACGTTCTTTGCCCAGGCAACTAAATCCCATTTTCTCTTTGGTGGAGAGTACCCTAATTGAGCACAAACAGAAAAAGAAAATGATTCTCTAACTGTTTGTATTACATTTCTGCTTTCTTTGCTTACAAAGCAAAAATGGACAGTGAATGAAATCATGTACACCATAGAGAAACCTAATTACATTTGGTGTTTTGACTCGATAATTAATTATGTCTAATTCAGATGGTATCTTAATTAAAGGAACAGTTCTTGCATACTGATTCAGAGTATACAGACGTTTCCATGTGGGAGTCCTGGCTGCATCTTAGTGGCATACATGTATTGACTTATATCCTCTGTAATAAAACCACGCTCCCACAAGATACTGTACCTCCTTGAATGGTTCAGTACACAAGGAGCTTAGAACACTTGGGTCACATGGGCCAGAAACCTTGTGATGTTGCGGTGTCATAAAGAGAAAAGATATCTGGTCACCATCTAGACATGCCAGAAAATTGGAGCCATCTCAGTTTGTCATTTCTGAATCTCTCTACAGCAGCGTCTATATATCACTTAAAAGCTAAGAATCAGTCTAGAGAGAAATGTAGAGGAAGAATTTAAGAGTAATGATAGATAAGGCAAAATTACCTGCAACTTGAAAAGACCTTTTTATATTTTCCTCACATCTCAGTCTTGCATTTGCTTCCTTCCATCTCTGTCCCTCTGTCTGCCTTTAAAAGCAAAGACCACAGGCCCAATGGATATGATAATGCAGCACAAGTGTGTAATGCCCACATGACTCAGACTGGAAAGCGAATGACTTAACAGTGTTTAGCAGTGATGTGTTCCTGAGCAGGAAGAATCTAGGAGATCTATGATGCACTTTTCCTCATTTTCTTCCTCCTCTCTAGTACTGCTTCTCATCTGTGTTTGAGGGAACATGTAATGGATTGAGTCCATGCTCATAGCTGTAAACCATGTTTAGTTTCTATGACAACTTGGATTTGAAAAGATGCTACCTGTCCAACAAGTACACCCTTATAGCCCCTATATCTTCATTTGGTTTTCTCCTTTTCACTCATATATTGCATTCCAAAATACCATATTGCTAGTTAATGGAAAAGAAACAAGCTATTTTGAACAATCCACTAAAAAAACACAAAATCATTAGTTAATGTGTAATTGTATGTTCAAAAAAATTCCGTAGTACATCTAGCATGTCAGGAATTATACTGACATAACAATTGCACCTGGCAGCTGTGACAACAGCCCACCACAGATCAGTTTAACTAAATGTTCTAAAATTGTTGCATAAACTTTCTGTATCAGTATGTAAGGTTTGTCAGCTTTTGCAGAACTAAAGTTTGGGGACAAACTACCTCCAGCTACTGCAATTTTGTTGGATCAGTGTCAGCAGTAATAAACCACCTGCACTGGTAGTCGACTCACCACTGCTGATTTGTTTGTTGGACTATTGTCATTCAATCAATGCTAAGACAATCTTCAAGCTGAGTTGTTTTAGCCACAATGCCTTCATAGAGAGGAAGATCTTTTATTTACTTTAAAAAACAGTGATTGTCATTATCCCTCAGAATGGTACACACATCAGTATTGTTTTACATTTAATACTAATGGAGCAGAATTTGTTTCGCATTGGAGAATGCATAATAAGTAGGTTAACAATTCTGCCTCCCAATTGTATGTCCATTCAGCCTTCAGTTCTCAAATCTGGTTTGCAGCAGAACTGACGTGTGAGCTACCATGTCTCTGGTAATTTGGTTGTTGAAAGGGGACGTGGCCCATTTCTAGATATCCTTTGCTAAGAAACCCTGCTAAGCCAGCCTGTACCCTTGTCCCCATGACAAGCTTTTTGCAGATATTTTTTGGGATGTTTATGACTGTGAAATATAGAACTACAATAGATACTGGAGCTGTCCCTGTCAGTCAAATTAATCTCTAGATTAGGTGGAGAGACACTGCAGTCTGCACAGATTCCCCTAGCCTCACTATCCATATGTATGATCTGCTCTGAACTCCTCTTATGACCTTGGCTGTCATGAGGTCAGCACAGAGTCCACACTCACACTCCCGCAAATGACAATTAATGCGTGTACTTACCATAAATAGGCTTTCTTTTGAATGTACAGTACTGTGCAAAAGTCTTAGGCTCCTGTGGGAAAAATGCTATAAAGCAGTGATGGTTCCAAAAATAATGCCACAAATACTTATTAATCAATAAATCTTATAAAAAATGCAGTAGACAAAAAAAACCTCCATCAAATCAATATTTGGTGGGACCACCCTTTGCCTTTAAAACACCATCCATTCTCTTATGCAAACTTGCATGCAGTTTAAGGTAGAGGTTGGTAGCTTCTTCCAAACATTTTGAGGAACTGGCCACAGTTCTTCTGCAGACTTTGACTGTCTCTGCATGTCCTCCCAGACTGACTTGATCGTTTTGAGATCAGGGCTCTGTGGGGACCATACTGTCTGTTGCAAGATTCCTTCTTTTTGCTCAAGATAGTTGTGTATGACTGAGATTGGGTATTTGAGGTCATTCTCAGGCTGCACAATGAATTTGGGACCAATGAGAAACCTCCCTGATGGTAGATAAGAATCTACCTGTACTTCTCAACAGACACTGAAGTTGCATACCTAAGACTTTTGCACAGTACTGCACATCAGAACTTATGAAAGGGGTTTTAATAGACTTGCACTAAGAATCTGTTGATTTGTAAAGGTACAGAAAATGTTTTAACATCATACGTTGATAAAGTTGTCATAATGGACTGTAGGATGGATCCTGTTTTAATGTTAGCAGATTGGCCGATGTATCTAAATTGTGGTGTGCTGCAGGTATACCACATGTTAAATGTTAATATATACATTTATTCATTATGCAGCTGCTAGTTTGACATTACCCAGAGTGATATACAAAGAATAACAGAGATGAATAATCTTTTACCTCCAGATGTACAGTGAACTGAGCATCACATTTGCTGCTCTGCAATCAGTATCTTATAAAGCATGTGATTAGTGATAAATGTCTTCATTTTCTGTTACTGTCTCTCCATACATAGTTTGACACTTACTGAAGGCATTTAGGTGGAATAACTGTATAACTTATAATACAAATTAACCTACAGACTGGTAATCATTCAACCTTGCAGTTCAGTTGCTAGGCCACTTCCACATCTAAAAATAATACACCACAATTATTTTTTCTGTACATTATCACTGGGTACATTTATTTCCCATTTATGTGGTTTTAAAGGATGCTATGTCTAACATTACTTTCACAGATTTTTTTTCCTGTTTTAAGAATGCCCGTTTTAAATGTTTCTCTGCTTGTTACTGAATTACTATGTAATTTAGCAGTGAGGGAAAGAGAAGGATTAAAAGGTCTTTAAAAATTCTGATTTATTTATCTATGGTTTTGGTAAAATGCTTTGGATGAAGCAAAAGTAATTCTATGGAGAAATATGATAAAAAGAAAAACACTGATGGGGTGATTCAGGAGAGACACAAAAAAGAGGAAAAGGCTAGAAGCAACAGGTAATTTTTTTTACCTTCTGTGCTGCAGATGAACCTCATTTCTGGAGGTTTCTATGATGGGGTGATGCTCTATGCCAATGCTCTGAATGAGACCATGGCTGAGGTGCGGGACATCCCACCAGGGAATACTGTGACCAAGAGGATGTGGAATCGCACCTACCAAGGTGAGTGAAGGGTTCCAATCATAGCCACATCCCAGATGGCCGAAAAGACAGCTGGTTAACAATAGCTTTAGGTTTTACTACAGCTGAAAGAATACAACAGGAATTGATACTCTTCAGAAGTTCCTGCAACCTTGGTCAGACCAATTTGCTATCTTTTATAAAAATCTAAAGAAAATCAATTGAGAAAAAACATTACATTCACTTGCATTTTCTCTGACAATTTGCATCTATATTTTGTGCTGTTTCATTTTTTCATAAAGAATATCTTAGCCATAGAAACCACTGTAAGCAGTACTTACTTAAAATAAGTGCAGGTACTAAGTACTGGCATGTTGGGGTGCATATCAGTTCATAACAGTTTATATCATAGCAGCAAACTAGTATTATATTGTGTATCTCTGCAGCAAATAAAAGATACTAGGGAATACTGCTGATGTTCACAATATATACTTCTTTAACAAAAGAGAGGAACAAATTCTGAGCACAGTCTGACTTTCAGCGTAGCTTAGTGCACCCTGGGTAATGAATTGTAGCTATGAGGCTCTTATGAATAATGTTCATATACTGGAGCAGTCTTTTTCGTGCAGAGCAGCTCAGATAGAGGGGGCAGAAAAAGAACATCGTGAGCTCATGAGAAATGTTGGTACACAAGAAAAAGTCACATTTATTCAAAGAGCAACGCATAGAAGTGTCGCTACTGCGTACTGCTGAGTACTGGCCCATTCCAAGCATTTGTGGTAAATATGTAAATACTAGATATGCTAGATATGCTATATGGTGCAACTGTTAAAAAGTAATTATATCAGTTTAGAACAAACTAGTACCTTGCATTATTTTCTGTACAGAGGAATGTGTAATTTCATCTGCATGGTTTTCTCTGTGAAGCTCAATTGAATGTTTGAATGGACCTTTGAATGGCATAAGTACTTTCTTTATAATAACCACACTGACAACTATATATTGTTTTGATAGTGACACTTGTCTTTTACGTCTTGAAGTTTTTCCATCCCAATCCTGAATAGAATTGCCTTTTACAAAGTGCAGCTATAAATATTACTGTGTTATTTGTAATACAATACTGTACTCTATGGGGATACTGGCATGACATTAAACTGAAGTGTTTTGAGAAGACACCATTGTCTGAAGTTCTTTGAATCAGTGGTGTCTAAATCCTCTATAAATGAGTGTGCAGTAAGAGCAGTGTTATAAGCAAAACAGCAATGTAGACTTTCAATGATTTTTTTTCCCCTCTGCACTATTGATTTTATTTTCCATTTGGCTTCCTTTGTGCTTCAGGGAGTTTTCAGACACAGAAGTGTATGGTTTGCTGAGCACAGGGTCAGCCGGGCCTGTGAGGTGCATCAACACCTTCTCACATGTGTTCTACTTATATCTATTTGTAAGGTCTGTTTTAAAGGCAAATCTGAGGCCTGCAGTGTCCAGTAGGAGTCATCTGAAGGGGTAGAATTATTTCCAAAAATTTAAACCATTTGATATTAAGAAGAGATTGTATTGTATATAATAAACTGTGAATGTGAACGCCCCCAGTGGAGTAATTGATAGTAGTTGTGAATGGTTTAAATCTTTATTATCCTCTATTATTTGCTTCCTGTGAACAAGTAGGTGCATTTTCAGTTTTTCTATGCACGCAGGCATGTAGGTAGAAGTGCAGAATACTGCAAAATATGTTGTTAAGCATCCCTCTGTAACCTCCACTCCCTTCCTGTACCATTGTGAACCTGGTGTTCTGCCAAGATCAGAACACAAAGGCCTTTGCTGTAATCGTTCTACAGTCCCATCGCACACATTTTTCAGTGTACTTTTTGAGTAATTTACTTGGTCCCAGATGATGTGCTGGTTGTTCATGCAGAGATTTCCTTGTGTCCAAGTGGAGCAACAGTTGCATATTTTCACAGCTTCCTGATGATGCAGCAAAAATGGAGTCCAGGCTTGGGATCCCATGGTCCTAAAGCCTCATTGATTACAGCTAAAGATCAACAATGGCAAACATATTTGAAATGCATTTATGTAAATACAACTTTTTTATTCATACCAGGCACTTCATTTACAATTGAATCCTCTACCACCACGTATCTCTGTGACACCCTGATATTTATGGGGAAATGAATGGTGATAATTCTTCCCTTTAGGAGTACCGACATGTTACAGCATAACAAAACCCACGAAAGCTTGAAACAGATGTAAATTTTTCCAGAAATTGTTTCTATTATTAAGTGTACACTAGTATTTTGTTCCCCTGCAAAATGGAACAACACTCATTATTTTTCCTGAGGGTAACATTTTGTTGGAGAACATACATCAGACTGTAGTGGCTATGCAGAGTGATAGAATGTTTGGCCTCTCAGGGCACATCAGAGTTCACCCAAAAGTCAACCTTTTGTCAGTGTGTATGTCAAGAGTCCCAATAATAGGTTCCTCCTACAGCAGGGAGTCCTCCTCTGTGACTCCCACCCACACTGGATCATATGTAACACATTAGCAGGGTGACCTGTAAACAGCACAACCATATCAGACCCCCTAAGGCTGGCTGTCCTCACCTCTGCAGCCCAACCAGCCTAGATCAGTATATGAACTTTGGTGGGGGATTAACCAATGACCACAGCCATAGGTGCAGATGGGGACTGAAGATGCCAGGAGGACTTCCATAACAGCATTTATTAGACACAAGGCAGAATCATAAGGTTACAAGTGGGAAGGAAATGTGGAAATGTTTAAACCACGGACCCAATCTTACAAAAGGGCCAGTTATACCATGTCAACCCCAATACAGACACACTTAGTGTGATTAAAGATTAAACAGGTATTTACATTACACAACTAGCCCTATGCCAATAAAAACTATTTATAATTCAGTCCCTTGGGTAGCTTCGGATGCTACAGTATTATACCCAGAAGTGGCTAGAACGGCCAGACAGTAAAAGGAAAAAAGTACTGTAGCTTGCTTAAAATCTCTCACAATTTTTGAGTAAAAAATTCAAATTTAAATTTAAATTATTCACATAAATAACATTTTAACCAGAGGTTAGTAGTCAAGAACAGCACTCTTGAGTAAGAGTACTTAAGACTAAAAAAATTACTGAGGTTTTGGTGAAAAAAATTACTTGGGTCTTGTCAGTTAGACTAATTAAGAAATTTGAAAAAAGAAAAGGTCTATAGTCCGCTACCTATTATGTTGTGATATGCAGGGTTTCGATGCTTTGGAACCTCGCTTTGGAGAAGGGGTCTGCCAAATAAATGTGCAAAAATGAAATAAAAAATTTAAATGTAGAAACGTGTCACTTAAATGAATGAATAGTATAGAATCTGCTGTTTCAGTTCTTATACTAGGTAGACATTAATTGACAGTTTTGATTGATTGACGCTGTCAATGACATAGAACGTTGTTCCTCCATGTTGCCTTCTGTTAACCATAAGTAAATGTCTGGGCATAGTTAAATGAATTTATTGTGTTCTATAATTTTTAAAAATGTCCTCATTAGTGTTTATAGCATATTTACTTTATTCTTGTCTTCAGTGTCTGCACTGAACCAGTATCCTAGAGTGGGAGTTATACAGCTATTCATACAGTATGTATTGGACAGAGACACAGTTCTTTTGTTTGCTTTTGGCTCTGTGCTCCAGCACACTGGGTTTGAAATTAGACAATAAGTATAAGATTGAATTGTGCACATGCATCAGCTTTGATCTGAGGGTATTTACATTTATGTCAGGTGAACCATTTTTATACAGTGATTAGTACTTCATTTTAGATCAAATGTTGGAGAGAATAACAATCTTTAGGAAAACTGCCATGTTTAGTACTTGGTTGTATTGTAAATCCTTTTCATTCAATGACTTCCTGGAGTCTGTGATATACACACATAACCAGACACTCAGTATGTACCTTGCTTATGGTCCTCCAGGCCTGTACTGCAGTAGTCTTCAGTTACTGCTTGTTTTGGGAGCTTTTTACCTTCAATATGTGAAACACTATCTCAGTAGTATTCAGACTGGGTGACTGACTTGACCAAGCAATTGAACTTTGCTAAAGCATGATGTATTGAGTCATTGTCCTGTTGCAAGGTGAAGTGCTACAAAATGAGTTTTGAGTCACTAAAATCAATGGTCTCACTGCAGAGGAGAACTGTGACTAAGAGCCAGTTGTTGCCAATGAAATCGACAAAGGAAGGCAGTTGACAGCAAAGAGGCATTTTTAATAACTATAAAACAAATGTGCCTGAGAGCCTACTTATGGCCAGTGGGGCCATGATTCACAGAAATACTGACATATTTTAAAGGAGAGAAAGTTAATACACTAACTGAAATATTCAGAAATAATAAAAAGAGGATATCAGAAATGTACCACAGTAAAAGTACCCTTTTCCTGTACAAATGTATTCTAGTTATAGCAAAAAGTAAATTACTCTGAAAAGTGCATTTTTTCCAAAACATTTAAGTACATGTAACAGGGTAAATGTAAATGTAACACATTGTTACCAACCCATGATTATAATAAATGAACATATTATTTTGTTTACTAATAGGATGTATGCATAGCTTATCAGATCTGTTATGGGATGCAATAATTATGATCCTGCATAAGAAAAACACCACCCATCAGTAAACAGCCTGTAATGCAAGACACACCTAAATTAATAAAAGATAAAAATAAATATTTTCCTGTTTCTAAATCTGGGTGTACAAAGAATGTACAACAGATCATGTGTTTGTATGTATCAGTGTGCATATATGTATATAGGCCTAATCTTCTCAGGTAATTTTAAGGATAATATCCCCAATTTAGAAATAATTGAGGCAAACATATTTTGACAAACTTTATGTTTATAATGATAAATAGCCGAATGAGTGTGTTTGTGAGAGAAAATGTGTCTAATTTTTTCTGCTCTGTAGAAAACAAGAAAGTCACAGTTCACATTGTTTTCTTGTTATGCTCTATTATCTCTATAATATATGTAATCATCATTCATTAGACTTCATTGTTCTTTCTTTTCTTCTTCATATATACCTTTTTATATTGTTAGCTTTTTCTCTGAGGTACATTGTTTTGATGAGATTGCAGATGATATAAAAATGAAGAGTTTTTCTAGAGACAGCAGATAGTTTAGTGGTTGCAGCCTTTGTCTTGTACTTGAAGTCTCTATCTTCATATCCTCCCTCCTGCTGTCATGCCCTTGAGCAAGGTACTTTCCCTATTACTCAAGTAAAAATTACCCGACAGTATAGATGAGTAAATCACTGTGACCAAAAAAATTATACTCTCTATGATTTCTTTTGCTCTTGCATTGTATGCTGACAAAAATGGTCGTATTAAACTGTCAGTACTTTGAGAATTGCTTTCTGTATCTCCGTCTCTTATAGTGAGAATAAATTTTGTTTTCTTTGAATTTTTGCTTTGGAGAAAAGCTTCTGCTAAATGAATTAATCCAAATGTAAAATAAATGTAAAGAGTCTTGCCATTAGGCCTTGGAAAAACCAGTAATAATGTCTATCATGCTAAAGAAATTTCAGTATCTGTGTTTGAGGACCTTTACATTCCTACAGCTTCTTAGTGTTTCTTTTCCAGAAGCCTACTTGGCTCATTATCTACATCTTCCCTCTTTTTAACTTTTTTGATTTTGTTCTCTAGTACAGCTTTGTCCATCCTCTATTAATTTCTTCACATTTCAGTTGAAGTCCATGCCATTGTCTCACTTTAAGGCTGTTCTGCTGCCTGTTTTTGTTTATGTTGCTGCATATTTTTCTTTGCACCCTTGTTGTCCTGTTGTCACCTCATGACCATGAAGAGCAGGAAACAGTAATCATGAAACAGCAGACCTCCTGAGACTGACCGGGCTGACCGGGCTGTTTATCACATAGCTCCTCTTGTCATGGCTCCTACCCATTGTTGTCTCTTCCCTGCACTCATCCTGCCTATCTCCCTGTCCCCACCTGTCTCTTCCTCCTCCTTTTTCACCCCCCCACTTCTTTCTGCTGCATCATCATTTACTAGCCTTTGTTTCCCTTGATCTGGATTGCTGTCCTCCCAGGTCTGTCACCTTCCCAGAGTATACTTCTCTCTGGCTGTTTTTAAAGTAGTAGCTGTAGTCTTGGGAAAAAAGGTGTCCTGCATAAGTAAGTGTTTGTTTGTAGATGACACTGCATTTATTGAGAGTGCCCTAAAGTATAAAACAGTATAAAAAATTTTTCTGTATATTTAGATGAGAGAAAATTGGTGGCCCAGGAAAATTAGTTTGATTCTCAAAGGTATAAAGAACCCCTTTTACTCTTGTTTAATTCCAAAACATCTACAAATAAACCACTTAGTCCTGTGTGCTCCTAACAATCATACAGTGTCCCTAAAAGGTGTTATTACATCCTTTTCTAATGAAACATGCTTGAAATATAGTGAACATTGAGAACTTAATTTATACTGCTCCTGAAAAGTGTAAATGACAGGATTAACTGTCAGTTGTCTACTTCATACACGTGCTATCATACATGACAGTAAAGTCATAATTTTTCATGGAGTTTTTATTCTGAGAATCTAGCACTATTTGACTCGTTGCAACAGAGATTTTTATTTGAGGTTTTTTATGTAAATACTTTGCTCAATCATGTTTTGGCACCAGAAACAGTGGGGCTTCACCTTGTTGCTTATAGTCTATAACAACGTACTGTACAAAACAAAATGTTTAAGTTGTACAGGTTATAGACATGAGACCTTGTTAAATATCTACATATCAAGGGCCAGACAGTTAAATTAATTTTCAGAGTACTGTGAAGAATACTAGGAATGGGGTTTCCATGGCAGATGTACTGCATCACGTCATCACTAGGATGATAATGAGATCAGCAAGTGTATCCAGTTTCCATTTGGTGTTTTATGTTAACAAGGACAAAAATTGCTTATTGTGTACATTTTGGACCATTAGTACATGTGCATGGTTCTCTATGTCTCCATGATTACCCCTTAATGTGTTTCTTTAAATACTTCAAAAACGTAGTTTTGGTAAACTGGTTACTGTTAGTGGTCCTTACTGTGAATTCTGAGGGAATATGGGTGTGAGAGCTGATGCATGCATGGTGGACTGCTGTCCACACAAAATGTACCCCACTTGGTACCTGTATTTCCTAGAACTGACTCCAGATTGCCATAACCTTGTACTGGCTAAGCAGTTTGTGGAACACCGTGAATAAATTGACACTACAGTAAGGCCCAAGTATGCTGGTTGGCAAGCTTCTCCATGTACCCATCAGCTGTTCCATTTAGTATAGTTACAGCTGAGCAATTTTAAATGATGAGCATTTACTGAAGAGCCAGTGATGTCACAGCTTTAAAAAAGTCTTTTTCCTTAAAACAAAGGCTGTGATCTCCACATGAGAGTCTGCTAACAATTCTCACTATGTGTTCTGAGTACTTCTTTAAAACTGTACTAGCAAATCTGTAGCAGATCCTGTCAAATGACAGCCCCATGTGAGAGTGTTTTCTATTTTAAATAATGTAAAACAAGTGTGGAACCAGTTAAATCATTTATGTCATTTATCAGACATAACTTTCCAACAGGAGATACAATTTGCTTGATGAAACAAAGACACGAATCTCAGAAAGTGAGAAACAAATCTGACTTTTTTTATGCAGCATAGAGGGTGACTATTTATAATGAACATACAGACCTGAAGACCTACACTAAGACTCTGTGACCTTTTATTTGCACTATAGTCTCCCTGCTGTGTATCTTGGCTAGTTGTGTATTCTTTTTTGTTAGTAGTGAGTTCTGGTTCCAAACTGAATAATATCAGGACTGGAAATATCAAACACTGCCAACTCTGCCAACAAGAGAGAAAACACTGTCATTGATATCCTGGAGCGGTGTTGCTCATGCTGGAGAGGGACAAGCAATTAGCTGTGACAAAAGGGAAAACAATTTTCCCTTCAATTTCCACCTAAAATGACTTGAGAAACCATGATCACAAATCCCTAAAGCCCATCAGTGACAGAAAAACATCTTCAAATGAACGTTCCTGCAGCTAGGAGATGTACAGATATTCTGTGACTGCATTTATGTTCGTTAGAACTTTTTTGGTTGAAATAAGAATGTGATTACCAGTCAATGAGAACTAATGACTGAATGCTCATTATGTTCTAATAGTGCTAATAGCTGTAATGTAAGCTTGCTTAAGCACCCAGTCTCAACAATCTGTAATATTATACAGCTCCACAAAGTTCAGTCATTTTTCTCTGCCCTTTTGCTTGCATTAACCATTTTGTTATTTGTTAGCCATGATCTCTTGATGGACAAATGTGCTCAGCTCGATCCCCAGACATCAAGCTTTATTGAACATCAGCTTGTGTGGCAGTATGCCAGCTTTCCCCAAGTACTTTCTTAAAACAAATGCACTTCCTTTATTTGTTCCAACACGTCAAGTGTTATATAGCAAAAGGAATTTTGGGTTGAGGACTTCAAACCCTGTTAATTAAGCTTTGTTTTGGAATTGCAGTAGATGTGATTAATTACCAAGGGCCAACAGGTACATATTTTAACTCAATGGAGGTGCAGGCTTGGTCCTCAGTAGAACAGCAGTGCCATAGTGCTCAGTCCATACTAGAAGTATAGTTCAACCAAAATATCTGATCCTTGAGATCAGTTGCACTTATGTTCACTGTGAAGCTACCTGCAAGTCATGTTTTCCTTAATTCCCTTTCAATTTAATATGCAGATACTCGTGCGATCTGTGCCAGTAAAGAACTGGTAAACTGACTGCACTTGAACAATCACGTATCTGTATATGTAGTATCGCTCTGTCTCTTGCTGAAATGCACATTTTGTTTCCCCTGAGGTGTATGTCACTTTTAAAAAAAGCCTCTGCTAAAAGAATAAATGAAAATATTCATTTTATTTGTACATAATGCTCTTTTTTAACAGATGACCCTGAGCACTGAACAAAGGTCTAAGGAATCGACAACAGGAGAATGACATGTTATAGATTATCTATTGTTAAGTCACACAGAAAGTTAGCTGTCTAAGAAAGCCAGCTGGAAACTAAAGAGAGGAAAACAAAAAAATCCAGCAGCTTCAAGGGGAGAAAAATAAACCTCTGGGGGTCCAAGTACCATTATCTACCCAACCCTCTAGGGCATTCTGATGTGGTGATGTGTATGGATAGGTCCAGTTTGTCTACCATACCAGAGCTGATGACAGAGGGAGACACTATCTTTATCTAGGCTTTTTTGTTTGATTTCATTGAAGTTACTTTTATTTAAAAAGCCCAACAAAAAAGTGAGTGTGGAGCTGAAAAGAAATACTGAAAGAAAAGTTTAGAAATGAAAGTGAGAATAAAAGTGCAGGATGAAAACACAGTACTGTACTGCATGTATATATTATTTTTCTGTATTAGTATTGCTTTAATGTGAATAATGTGTGAAATTTGTGATAAATGTACCAAAGCCCTATTATTAAACATAGTATTCGTGCATGTTAATTATTTCTATGTCATTATGCTTTATACAGTACAGTATAGGGTAATTTTTGACTTGATAACTTTGTTGGAACTGAAATCCATCATAAGTTGAGGACTACCTGTGTAATTGAGTTCCAGAGAAATATTATTAGGTCTAAATGACTCACTAAAAGCACATAAAAGTAGTGCAGACAACCATTTGCACTCATGGAAATGAACTATGCTCATTTAGAATACTGCATAATGAGACATAATTGTCAGTAAAGACAACCTGCTCAAAGCAAACTAAGAAGAACAGACACTCATTAAAGGCAGTATGTGATCTTATCAGCATTTTCTTAGTTCTTCTATGGGCTTCATGGTGAAAATGAAAATGGCAGAAGATAATTGACAAGGATGAAAATAGATGAAAAATAGAACACGTTTATTCAAACCTGTTATCAGTTCTGAGTAGCTCATATGTCTTTGAACTCCACCAGGCATGAGAGAAGACATACAACATGCTTATTAGCCTCACTTGTGTCTTCACCACTAGCAAACTAAGATATTTACAGAAGAGTTTGTAGTTCATTGTGTATGTAATAAAGGTAAAATTTTCCTCTGGGTATTAAAAGATCGGCTGAAATCCACTATTCACCGATTCTTTCTCCACAACTGCTTGTCCATTGTGAGGTCTTGGCAGTCCAAAGTTTATAAAATAGACCACATGCATGGCTTTGTCCTGTAAGAATAAACTAGAGAAGCTGGAAAAAAAACTCACACAGACAAAGAGAGAACATGCAAATCCCACACACACTGAAGTGGGATTGAACCTACGTTCAACTGCACAGCCCAAACAGCATGTGGCACTAATCCTACCAATTGTGCCACTGTTCTTATTCCATCACAATTAATTTTTATGTTATTTTTCCTACTCTGTTTAATGAAATAATATTCCCTTTTGGAACAGTGTTATATCACCTTTAAAATCAAATTTAGGATATAACTGAAAGACCATTGATGCTTTCAATGTTGTTGTATTTCACGCTTGTAGTCTATAATATTTGTAGAGATGGCAAAAACATACTACAATGCTTCATAATATTAACATTTTATGCATGAGACATTTCCTTCACAATGACAAGCTGTCGGTAGGTTAATGTACAGGCCCACAGAGCCACTAAACAAACCATGTCTTGTGGACATGTGCTTCCACTAAACATGTTCTGAGACAACTGCAGTTTTTAGAAAGTTGGGGGGCATATGTGATCTCTGCTTGCAAAGGGGGGCTACAGCCAGGCCTGGGAAGGGAACCTTGAGGTTGGCCTTTTTTTGCTGGTGTTCCTCCCAGCTTGGCCCTTCTCATCGGAACTCAATCTCCCCGCCAACTCTGTTCCCACTTTTTCCCAGGACCCAGTTCTCAGGCTTCATGGCTGTCTGTCTTCCCCAGGTATCATTTTGATGGCTGGGGTCTGTCAAGCTCTACTGTGGGGTTGGTTTTGTATGTGGCTTGGAGTACATGGGATTCTCTTTAGTCCTAGATTATTTATATGAAATTTATATCATACAATATTGTACAATATATATAACAGATATAATTCTATAACTTAGCACCCATGTGATTCCAGGATAGGCTCTGGACTGACGCATCCTTGACCGGGATAAAGTAGTTAATGATAGCGAAAGAATGGGTAGAGGTACAACTCAATTAATCACTTAATATCACCCAGCAAAATTCATGTACTATAATCCGCTTTCATTGTATGCCTCCCTTAATTAACCTTAACTAATTTCTAGTGTATATGGATATATAAACACATGCAGTAGGACTTAGAACAGAGTGACTGCACACAACAGTGCAATGAACTCCAAAGAGGGAAATCAAAATGCTTCATGCCGTTCACCTGAATAGAGAATAGAACCAATCACAGCTGGCCTATTGTCATAGTTGAAAGTGTGTGCTCGCTCCACAGTGTGGTGTTTTACACAAAACATGTAATTTACTTATAGCTTTGCTGCAATCAGCAAAGGACTCTCTTGACTCATTGCATTGTGTTGTACTTTGCATTTAGCAGGTGGTTTGTGTTGGTTCTTTTGTCCTTTCTGAATCTATTGTTTTAACAGTGTGTGCATGTCATTTTTTTGGATTTCCACCCACACACATATCTTCTTTTTTTATTCACCTAACTAACTACAACATAACTCTGAGAAAGTTTGCATTCCCAAACAGTGGACAAAAAAGGACTAGAAGGAGATAATATGGAGTAAACAGGTATGGTCAGTGAGTCATGACTTTAAAGTATTGTGTCAATATTAGTTTACACAGTTTGATATGACAGAGACTAGCATATGTACCTGTTAATGTTAGGATCAAGGGACACTGTTAGCTGTGGAAGTCTAAGATCAGACAAGGATAAAGTGACACAAAGGTCATGTATGGCAGTGGCAGTACGGCTTTTGTTCCATTTGTATTTCATAATCACATAAAACAAATAATGAAAAACAAACATCAACAGAAAACAAATGGCCAATTAGCTGGTAGAACAAGCAATGCAGGGGCCCTTTCCCCTTAAACAGTAACAAAACAAGAACAGACTCATTCAGAAAACAATACATAGCAACTCAGAAACAAAACTAAACTGAACAATGCCTCTTTTTGTTCTAGTGTCTTCTCTCTTGAAAAGAGTTTGTGTTGGATTTAATTGCCCACTTTCAGAAGTGGTTTAGACTGCTGCCTGCCACAGATAACAAGGGGTCCATAAGAGCACAACGAGAGAAATTGTAAGAAATCCCCACAGAAGATAGCATCCAATTCATATGGATGACGTGATGATGTCTGAACCTTTTTCACTTAATGCTGTAGGTGTACAAGAAAGATGGAGGGGAGGAGGTTTACTATCACCATGGAGTCACACAAATAAGAAAGAAGAGAGAAGGAAGTGCAAATAAATTAGAGGCAGATGGAAAACAAGGGAAGGAGATGTTTGAGATCATAGTGGGAGAGGAATTAAAGACAGATGCTTGTAATAGCAGGAAGAATGCAAGATGACTGATTTTAGTGGCTAGAGAGATAACAGGGACAAAGTTTAAAGAAAATCACGTTATTCAGTCTGCCTTGTATTTCATTACTAGTGTGTATTTTATAAAAACATGCAGTAATTGTTACAATTCGTAAAAGAAGTTTGTTAAACTGTCTACTGAACATGGTTAGTTTTTAAATGACTACAAATAGGTTGGTGAAAGTTCCTGCAGTTCTGGTCCTCATTCATCACCACTTCCCAAAGGTTTGATTGAAACTGTTGCTTTGATTTTCAGCTTACTGTGCACATCAGGTTTAACTTTCTCACTGATTGAAAGGTTAATGTAACATAGTCAGTCTTCTGGCCGTTGAAAATTACAAATGTTGAGTCGCGCTAAAAAAAGAGAAGTTGCTAGAGCAGATGGTAGAGATAATGCTAAATGCAAAAGCCCTACACAGTCTTCATAACAATATCAACTGTTTCTCTCTTCCTGCGGTGGACTTCTTGATAGCATTAGTGAAGTAGAATACTTGTCATCATTATGGAGGTGTCTAGTCCATGCTCTGATTTTAGCCCCAATTAACTGAGGCTAAATGTCAGGTGAAAGGATAAACTGCAGGAGTTCTCATCTCATTTACATGAACTGGCACGCTACTTTTTTTTTCCTGGATGAGTTCCAGCAATCACTTGCCACATTAATGCATCCTATAGATTGACAAACAATAAATCTGATAAATCCATTCTGTTTTGAAAACTAGTCAGCCATTAAATTGAAGAGTACACTCAGATTCAAGTTACCCAGGTAACTTGAGTCAAGTCTGATCAATAAGATATCCGGTCATAGTTGGCCTTGCCATAGTCAAAGTTAAATGTTTTGGCTACAGTCAGCACTTTACATACCCTGGGATAATAGTGGTTTGTGATTTATTTTTAATTCCCTACA
Source organism: Arapaima gigas (assembly GCA_900497675.1). Taxonomy (NCBI): domain Eukaryota; kingdom Metazoa; phylum Chordata; class Actinopteri; order Osteoglossiformes; family Osteoglossidae; genus Arapaima; species Arapaima gigas. The sequence goes on from UFQX01000286.1 coordinate 319,220, forward strand.
ACACTGTTATATTAGTTTCATTTTGTATTATTGTTATGAAGATAGGCCTGCTTCCTTTAGGAATTTAGTTATTTATAGTCAGGCTGTATACTATGTATTTACGTTCCCATACTTGAGTTTATGAGGCCACTGGTCAACCTTCAGTTTACCCTGGAAAACTTCTATTAAATTCTTGATAATCAGTCAGACACAAGACTTAGCTGTGTTTAGTTTCTGTTGTTCATCATCTCTGGTTGAGATGTGTGTGATCTTCTATGTCAGGTACTAAACCATATAACCCCCCCCAAAAAAAAAGATTCTTCCAGAAAGTGAGGTTAATAATTCCTGTACCTCTGTGAAAGCCTTGATAAGAAGTTTCTCCTTTCTGCCTTGTCCATACTGTTGATAGAAAGATAGGATATCTCCGCAAGAAATAGCTGCTCCATTTTCCAGGCCTCCATGCTCATCCCTGTTCCTTTCTACTGGGGTTGTGGATAGGGTCTATTCACCTCATAGGGCTTGTATGTTAATGTGTCTTGACAGAAAGGACAATGTTCAAAGACCTTAATTATGTTTTTTCACACCTCATTAGATACCTACAGCCTAGGACCAGTGGTAGTGTGTAACAGTTTTAAGGAAACTCAGCGAAGGTGGAATTTAAGAGTTATGATCAGTGTTCAATATTTTATGTAATTGTAATCAGCTTGGGTTGTGTGGTGGGGATGGCTTATAATTAATTTTCCTTTCCTTCATGACTGACAGTCACAGACAAAATTAAATATGGTAGCGTTTTTTTCCTGATTTTCTCTCCCATCTTTTTTCTCTCTCTCCCACATTTCAGGAGTGACAGGACTAGTCCGGATAGACGAAAGTGGGGATCGAGAAATAGACTTTGCTCTGTGGGACATGACTGACACTGAAACTGGCACTTTCCAGGTAACTGCTGGTCTCCTGACACAGTGTGAAAAGATTCACACTCACACAGCGACGCACCGAGGCACTCCTACGCACACGGGCACACATGCATGGACATACAATTTCCTCATCAGACAGCCTCAGACTCACAGCAGTCTTTTCTTTCCAGCTGGCAGCCAATGTGTCCTAGCTCTGTCCACTGGTAACAATGTAAAACATTTCTTTAACAACTTTCAGAGTGGGGAGTAAGCTAGGAAGTACGCTGATCGATGCCTCTCAACAAGTAATTTAAAATATCAGTCTCAGAATCCCACATGCTGGTGTTTCTTAATAAAATTTCTTAAAGTCTTTGGTGGATTGCTTATGGTCTTATTAAGGTTCAGCAGGCAGTTAATGACAGAGTTCCAACCTGAAAGTTGTTTGCTCAAATCTCCCTTCCTACTAGTGTTGGTGTACCTCAAATTAAGGCGTGAGTTGTTCCAGTAAAAATGCAAAGGTATATAAATGAATATGTTGTTTTGGATAAAAGTGTCAGGTATGCAGTGATGGTTAAAATACTTAGACTGTACCCAGTTGTAGGGCAAAGGGGAGCACATAGAGCTGTCCAAAACACAGAACACCAGGATAGTAATAGGGAGAAACCCACCAACTAGAACCACAGCCAAACCAGTCCTTCACATACCCTCCCCCACTACTCTAACAAACTGCCTTAAATACCTTTGTCCCATTCCCTTAACTGACCGCAGCTGGTCCCCATAAAGCCAAATGAAGCAGGGCAGAGAAAGGCTATCCATCAGTTCTATCCTGACCCTGCCATGGTAGTACCACCCAGCAGCTCATAATAGATACGTATATGGATTGCGTTCATAGAGATACTTAATATACATAGTTTTGTGTCTCTGGCAGAGTTGGAGTGACTGTGGACTAATGAGATCATTATTTTATTGTCCAGTGGTACACTACTTTCTCATCTACTGTATGATATCACAAATAACACTGGAAAGAAACAGCTGGAAGTAACATGTAGTCCAAAAACCTAAAAAAAACTATTTTACAGAATCTCCTGAGTGAAATCAACTTTTAACATGGAGCTGAAGTTACAGCAGAACTGAAGTGAGACAGTGGAGATCGAATGATAGATGTAAATTTATGAATGATACAAATGATGAACCTCTGTCACATAAATAATGGAGTGTCAATTTATTCCTTCATGCATGACTAGTATAAAGTTAATGACTAAGTGTTAATGCAGTCCAATGCACTGTAACAGAAGTATATAGGGAGCGCTGCAAGCCTCTTCTAGTCAAGACCATGTACCTTACATACTGTTATTCTCTTACATATGCTAGATTGTGAGCTTGTTTATAAGAATCAAATTATGAGATGATTTTTATTTGTATATATTGCATCTTGAAAATTAGTCTGCTCCTGTTTGCATGTTTTGATGGTGTTTTGCAGCATTGTCCTTGGTTTTATTAGCTACAGCCTTACGTTTACCTTGTGGTCTCCAAAATGATAATCCCTTTTCTGATGTCTGGAAACTGCACCTTGCTACTGCTGAAGTCCCTTTGCGATCACAGTACAGTGTCTTATGTTTACACATTTTACTCAAGTGAAGGGCTTACTGTATACCCATGTGTTTTTAATTTAATGCTTGTCCCCCTTCTCTGCCAGATTGTTTATGTGTACAATGGCACTCAGAAGCAGATGGTGCCTGTTCCTGGAATGACCCTCAAATGGCCAGGGGGCTCAGTTCCCCTTGATGTGCCAGTTTGTGGCTTCATGAATGACAACCCTGCATGCATTGCAAGTTGGTAGATTTCTCTTGCCACTTTGTTACCATTGGCTATTTGTCAACCTTGTTTTTTTATTATTTTGTTATTTATGTTTGTTTTTGTTTTTACTTTAGCTGTTCCGTTCCAAATGTCTGTACTCAATGCTCAATGCTGTAGGGTGCTGGAGGGTCCAGTGGCAAAGCAGGGTTGCCAACTCACATTTATCATGACTGTTGGAGCTTCCTTACACTGCCTTCCAAAATCTCATGCTTTAAATTCTCCCCCTAGATGACAGATTCAATAATGCTGCCTGTGTGCTTTTTCTGAGATTTTGCTAGCTCCAGATCTGCCCATGCATTAGCAGTCAATTTTATAAAGTTAAATGAAAGTTGTTTTGTTAAAAATGTCCTAATTTTTTTTACTGAATGTTAAATGACAATTGATAAACAGACTGATATACTGGTTGAGAAAGCCTTATCCCAGAAGACAATAATTTTATTATTAATGTCATTATTTTGAAGTTGGTATCCATATTTTTTTCCAAGAGCAGAGCATCCTATTTGTGTTTTCTTTCAGACAAGAACTATACATGTGTATTTGGATGTAGAATGTACAATTCATAATATTTTTTGTACCATTGTGATGGAATTCTCCGTTTAACGTTTAATATCCTCTAGTTTATACTTGTTTACAATTCACATTTTGCAGATTGTAAAATGAATCAGCAATGGAACTTGTGTATTTCTCTCTCTCTCTTATTAGGAACTATCACAATGCACCAAATGGTCTTCATTGTGGTGTGCTTCATCATCGTCATCATTATTACCATTACTGTGTTCATCTATAGGTCAGTGAACAAATTCCAGATGATTTTTTACATTGAATATTTTTTGCCTGTTTGAATTTTTTCCCATCCTAGTTGACCTCTTTTTCATGCACACAGACTGTTTTAAACTACTTTCTCTGCCAGGAAGCTGAAGTTGGAGAATGAGCTTGCAGCACAGCTCTGGAGGATCTGTTGGGAGGACATTCAGATGAGCAATCTGGAGAAGGTGCTCCGCAGTGCAGGCAGCAAGCTGACCCTTTCACTGGTGAGCCTTCTCCAGCCACCAGTCACATAACCCCAGCACCAAGCAAACAAGCCCACAGAGAACTTACGTAACCTTAGATGCATAACTTGGATTCTATTTAAATCTGTCTTGTCTGTTGCCATGCAACCACAATAGATAGGAGCTGTACTGCACACCATCCTTCCTCTACATAAACAAAACATATGCAGAAGTATCTCCTATGGCAGGTGTCGCCAGAAAAGACATCTCTCAGTTGTGACATTCACAGATATCTGTTCATATTTGCAATCCACAGAGGGGCTCCAACTATGGCTCACTCCTCACAGCTGAAGGCAACTTCCAGGTGTTTGCTAAAACAGGCTACTTCAAGGTGTGTCTCCAGTGACATCTTCCACACAAATTACAGCCACTCAAGTTGGTGCTTTGTGATGAACATAAAAGTTGACAAGGAAGTATATACTGGTCATAAGTAAGCTTTGAATTTATCTGTTTTTCAGGGAAATATTGTAGCTATTAAGTACATCAACAGGAGACGTATAGAGCTTACCAGGAAAGTGCTCTTTGAGCTGAAGCACGTGAGTCTCTGTCAATCATCATGTTCCAGTCGGTGTATGATTGTAAGCAACATCAGGGTGTCACACACCTGTGACTCTGCTCCAATGCATCACCATCTTTTCACACCCTCAGATACGGGATGTCCAGAACGAGCACCTGACCCGTTTCATTGGAGCTTGCATCGACCCCCCAAACATCTGTGTTGTCACTGAGTACTGTCCACGTGGCAGCCTACAGGTACATCTACTCCTTCTCTCACAACTCCCACCTATTTTTTCTTTAGTCTAATTCCAGGTATTTCTCTATTTATCACATGCTAACAGCTAGGTGCAACCACCCTATATTGCTGTGAGACTGCTGACATTTGGGCATTGCAATATGTAAATAAGGTTTAACTCAAGTATCTAAAGTAATTTTTCTGTATAAAAGCTTTTAATTATGTTTCCCATTGTGACTTTTTATCCATACATCTTTATTGTTCACCGTTTCAACCATGTCAAGGCCTCAGCAGTCCAAAGTATATTGGAATCATAGGACACTAGACAATTAAACTATCCCAGGATCCAACACCAATCCATTGGAGGGTGGCCACACACGCACACAGTTACACACACAGTCACACACACTCACATGCTGCAGGCAATTTAGAGTGACCAACCAGAGCACCCAGAGGATACCCTTGCAGACATAGGGAGAACATGCAAAGTCCACACACACACACAGCGCAATTCGAACACACACTCAAACAGCCCAGCTGACAACACTACTTGCTGAGCCCCCATGATAACTGTTTAGTATATACAAATAAATTTATTACAAAGCAAATGTAATGTGGTGCATATGCTACAGCAGATTTGCAGATTTGCAGATTTGCTTTTGTTATATAACTTGATGGATATGTGGAGTAAGGGGGGCACAGTAGCGTCTCAGTCTTCCCATGAGTTGAGCTGTGAGAACTATGGGAGAGCCCTCACTGGCCCAGTGGGAGAGAAATAACATCAGCATCTGTACAGCATCCAGAATTTAGGCTGGAATTTCACTACAGCAACACTGATTTGTTTTATATTTAAAAAACCACAGGATACAGTGGGAGCCATGGGAAGAGCCCATTCCCATGTCACAGAGAGTAGGTTTGCACCCAAAACTGTTAAAAGTGCAGAAGGTGCTTGAGGACTGTGGTCTGCAGTAAAAGAGTAGACACTAAAGGACACTGTTTATTTCACTTAACCTGGGGAGGCTTACACTGAGCCTGACCTTCTGACCATCATCTCACATCCAGTTTCAAAGTAAGAGAATCTGGACATGTTCTTATGAAGAGTCTGAATAAATATATAATCAGCATTTACATCTCTGAAGCAGTACTGAAATGGTTTGTTTTTAGAAGGCTGCATGTTCAACTTCAAAATGACCTTCTTTTTTTCTGAACATCTATATTATGCAGTAATACCTGGCTTAACTCTGCCCCATTTGGAGGTGTTTCTTTATAGTGCTTGTGCTGTAATATTATAGTGCTTAGTGCCCTTGGCATTGCACATCTTCTTTTTTGTTAATGTTGTAATAATTTTCATTATTGTATCTCTCAGTGCTTCCCTCATAGTGGTGGTGGAGAGTTAGTACTTTTTTCTGTGCACAACCCCCCTGCCCTGGGTTCTAAGGCTTGTCGTACACAGCTGGTTTCCCTCTTAGGCACAAACAAGAGCAGTTCTGGATCCTTTCTTTCTTTCATTTTACATGTGCCTCATGTTTTCTTTCAGTCACAATTGAACATTGTGTGTGTGTGTGTGTGTGTGTGTGTGTGTGTGTGTGTGTGTGTGTGTGTGTGTATGTGTGTGTGGGGCACCTATGTAATAAGATAAAATATTACAATTTCCCCGTTAACCCCTGTTTTAGTTAGTGCTCCACTTCCTAGGAACACAATCTTGAGCACTAACTGGGGTCTTACTGTATTCTGAAAAGGTATGTTAAAAATGTGTTATCTGTGTTAATATCAGTACATTACCAGCTATGAGGGTAATGATGAATGAAAGGTGTCTGTATAACCATGTAAGCGATTAAACCATTGCTTGGATGTGCTTTCTGTATTTGCTTAAATTTGAAGTGTGTAATACCTTCCTCAGGACATCATGGAGAATGAGAGCATCACCTTGGACTGGATGTTCAGATACTCCCTCATCAATGACATTGTCAAGGTGCTCACACAATTTGTCCATATGAATTACATATAACTTGTGCAGGTATTTTATGATAAACTGCTAGTCAGACAGACTTGACTGATGATTGCGGATTATATTACAATTGACCCTCCTCCCATTGCTTTCCTTTTTTCTTGCATATTTTCTGTTCTTTTTTATCCCCGCTTCTCTTTCTATGTGTTGTTCACTTCTTTGATTTCTCCCTACAGGGCATGGCATTCCTTCACAACAGCGTGATTGTGTCCCATGGCAACCTCAAGTCGTCAAACTGTGTGGTCGATAGTCGCTTCGTGCTCAAAATCACTGATTATGGGCTTGCAAGCTTCCGCAATGATCCTGACACAGAGGACGCTCATGCCTATTATGCCCGTGAGTGCTTTTCCCACTGACCAACCTGACCTACCTCAGTTCTAGCTTGTTTATCTTGGATACGTTCGCTCCCATATCCCATTCTCGGAAAATAACAGGATGGTTTTCTGTAAAATCTATATTTTTGCATCTCAATGAATAAAGCAAAGGTAACACTGTTCTATATGTAGCCTGACTCAATAATAATAATAAAATAATAATAATAATAATAATAATAATAGCAAATTATTGTTGACTGCCCAGAACCTACCCCAGAATCATTGGGTGCTAGGCTATGAAAATACCCCCTGGATGGGACAAATAATAATTATATACAATTCTAATGATGAATAATTATATCTAATAATTATTGTTTAAAACAACAAAACAAATAAATATAAAATATATTAACAGATTTTTCTTATTCAAACATAAATAGTGTCACATGGGACAAACTTATGTGAAACTGTTGCTTCAGTATCTATAAAAAAGTCCCACCTGTTCTATTTTTCATGTCAGTTGCAGAGAAGCATTCCTTCTTTTTTATGTGCTCAAAAAGTAATTCTGACATCCCATGGACCAACATGACACAAATATAGGTGGCCCAGCATATCATTCACCAAATATCACATTCTTTAGGATACATGTTTCCAATTTCACTTGGGGAAAAACTGAAGTGAAAGCTGTCCCATTAGTGTTTTGCTTATCTGTGGAAAGTAAAAGAAGAATGTTACAATGGTTGGGTTTTTGACCTTGATGCTTAATATTGGCTGTTGCACTTGTCTATGTTGGAAAGTTATGATGTTTGACTTCATATTCCTCACTCGTGCTGATTTTTCTTTACCGCAACAGCCAATTTGCCTTCACTTCTCTTATACTCAGGGAAACTGTGGACAGCACCAGAACTGCTGCGAAGTGACTCCCCACCCCCTAGTGGGACACAAAAGGGAGACATCTATAGCTTTGGCATCATCTTGCAGGAGGTGGCACTACGCAAGGGGGCCTTTCACCAAGAGGGGGAACTACTGAGTCCAAAAGGTCAGAAATATACAGTGTAGCCATTAGTAAGCTGAGATAGTCATGTATCCAATGCAAAACAAGGCAGTTCTTTTTTAAATAGTGTTTTCGTGTTTTGTGTGTATGTTATAATTCAAGGACACATTTCTACACTTGAAATGTGCTGTTGTATTTCTCCTGCTGTCATTGATAATTTCAGTCACGTGGCATTTTTCAGGTAATTACATACAAAGGATACTACATCTGTGGTAACCTTGGTTTTGTTCTCATTCATTCTTATCATGCCTCTCCTCTACAGACTTCTCTAAATATTTAGTTTCTTTTACAGGTCATCATTCATATATTTACTGCAAAAAATAATGATTCATATATCCTTTCACAAACTTAAAACTGTGATTTCAACAATAGCCCAATTGCAATAGTTCAAAGCCCCCCCTTCGATGTTTCTGTGAATACTATTCTAGAGATTATTCTGCAGCTACCTACAGCAATATGTGGGCAGAGGTTTCTTCCCTCTCCCCTTATTCTATGTGGGGAAAAGAAACCATTTTTTGTCTTGTTTTGGTGCAAAGTCAAAATCTGAAAGTGAATGCGTATGACTTGAGATATTAAGATTCATGAGCCTAAGTATGTATGGACCACACCCACAGAGCTGGATGATCTCTAAAATAAAGTTAGAAAACTGATAGTTACTCACTGCTGACTCTTGAATTTTCCTTCAGTTTGGCGTCTTTTTCTAGGTTGTCTAACCAGAAGGTTTGAGTAACTGTCAAGAGTCAAATGCCTCACTATAAATGAACCTTTGCTCTTGCATCCATCAACCTGCTCTTGTCCATGAGGTTACACCAGTCTGCATTATAGCTAACTGCTGAATAAAGGGACACATTTCTCACACACAGAAATTCCTAGGTTAGACAAAAGTGTGAACAAGAGAAGTTCAAATGTCAAATTAAACTAATGTGTGTCTTTCTTTTAAGGTCTGACACATGTATCTTTTCTGTTATTCTTGAGTACACTCTTTGACAAACAATGAATAAGAAAGCAAAGAAATCAAATAAAGCTGACAGACAAATTAGCATTTGGTAGAGCAGTTGAGAAATATCTTACTGTCTTTTTATCTCACTCTGAACCCATCCACTGAGGCCAAAGTGGTCCAACTGATGTGGAGAGCCTGTGCTAATGGATCTTACCCCTTCACTTTTCCTTACAGTGATAAATGTATGGCTCTATTCACCCTGTGTTTGTGCTCTGTATTTGCCTTCTTTTCTCCTGTGATATACTGCAGCTTGCCCTTCTGTGGAGTGACACACTTGTCACTGTCGTTTCATTTCAATGAGGCTCTTTCCTGGAATTGTACATGTCTGCAATGTTTGGACTCTGCTGGGGGCCCTGGATTACCGTTTGTCATTAAAAAATCATTGCAATTAAAATGTTCCATAGCGTCACATGTTTACCTTCCTTTTCCACTGGAGATGGAAAGGCCAGCTGTTTAATTAGGGTTAAACCTGTGAGGCTGTAGGTTTAACTGTGTTTGGAGGATGCATTATCATATGCAATTCAGGCTTGTGGAATTTAGTAGTATTAGTGGTTGTAGTAGTATTTAAAGGCCGTGGTACACAATTATAAAGCTGTACTTTTTTCTGTAGCAGTTGAAGGTAAGTTCTTTTTCAAAGCTAATTCCAATAGTTTTTGGGTAGTGCAGCAGATAAAGAGTTGTTTTTATTATTGGCCTTAATGGAGCAATGTTATTGAGAAATTCATCAATACAATAGCTAGGTCTGCAACTACTATTTTTATTTCATTTGTTTGCTTTGCAGATTGACAATTTAAAAGGCTGCTCATAGTTTAGAGAGCCTAAGTAATATTCTTTCATTTTTACAGTTACTTTTTTTAGTTTTTAAGACCAGAAGCATCTGTATTTTTATTCAATGACATTATCTTTCCCATAAACTGTTTATGTCTAGTGAAATATTTTAATTCATTATTTTTGCAGTTCCAAACATCAATTTTTTTATGCACTCTTGTAAACAGCATTTGAACAGTTGAAAAAATTCATACCCTTCAAAAAATAAAAAACACAAAACCATACACCAGACCATCTAAATCTGTGTTTAAAAATCATTTATTTGTAGAAAGTGAATTAATGCAGTGGGCCTGGGGGCAACAGACATGCAGCAGAAGAAAAGGACCTGTCTGTCCTTGAGGCCAGGCAGCTATTCCTGGGCTGTAACCATATTAACTGCTATTCACAAGGCTGCATCCTGTTTTTTATCCAAGGCCTTAATGCCATCAAGTCCTTGTGAAAAGACCTGTGTCCATTGATCATGCCCCCTTCTCTCACGTACACATGCACACAACGGTACATGGACATAACTCTTGGGGAGCGGGGACAGGCCCTTTGATCTATCTGGGTCACTTGGAGCATAAGCTACCAGGGACAGTCTTTTCCATTTTTTCTTTTTGCTTGTATTTGGTTTATGTCTTAATTTTGAGGTTTCTGATTATGATGATAATATCTGGGGCTTGTGGAAATTTCATTTCCCTCTATGACAGGCTCAGTGCGGGGCAATGGGATTAGATGAATGTTAATGTCCTGTGGTCCAGCGTGGGGGGGCCTCTGACAGGTTGAATTTTGGTGACAGCTTGCTGGTGTTGGGGCCATAGTTGGCTATGTTACAGAAGAAGGAGGAGAGGAAAGGGGAGTGTAGCAAGATGGGAATGTAGGAAAATATGAACAGATTGGAAAAACATTTTATGGTCATAATGATTTTCACAGTGCAGCTCTAAAGATTTCAAAACAAGTGAAGGGGATCAATGTTTAATACCTACTTGGACAATGCAAGATCAACTCTTTGCTCTTTAGCTGTCATAACACAAATTCAAGGCTTATTGGCAAATGAAATAGTAAATAAAGCAAGTTTCTTTTATTTTGTCCCATGAGCCAGAATCCTCTCAGTTCAGGATAAAGTTCACTCCTTGGTGTTGGAAATATGTACAAATAGACACATCAATATCATTGCAGGAAATAAAGGCATTTTTCTGCTTTTCCTCCTTTTCTCTATCTAGTTGTAGCTGAAGGTGTTTTTTTAATGTTATGATGGATTATTGCATTTCATTTTTACTCATATACTCCCTTTTCTCTCACTGCACTGCAACTTCCTATTATGTTTAATGACACATTTGTCATTGAGTATCAAGTTTAAGAAATCATTTCACTACCTATATTTGCAAGAGGTGTACCTGTTTGAGGTATAAGGAAATGGTAATCTTCAGTTTTATTACTGCGGTGGTGTATCACAAAACAGCAGTTGAATTCAGGTAAGCAACAGTGTCCTGGATAGGTGGAGTTTGGTGCCAAAAGTAGACAGATCAGTCCACCTGTCTTGGCACAGGTTGTCTTGGCACAGGCAAGAAAAACTGAGTGGTAACAGCAACCTGGTTGGCTAGTTTGCTAGGAAATTTGATGAAACTCGAGAAAAGCATGACAGTTATAGCTTCGTTGCCATGACAGCCACTATAATGCGACTTTTATGAATACATGCAGTGTAACTTTAGACCTTGCTCACCCCATTCATGAGGTTTGAAATCTACCATTTCTTTTCTCACTCCTGCAGAGATCATTGATCGTGTGGTGTTGGGAGAGTGGCCCTACTTTCGTCCCATAATCTGTCTACAGAGCCACAGTGAGGAGCTGGGTCAGTTAATGCAGCAGTGTTGGGCAGAGGACCCTAATGATAGGCCTGAATTCCACCACATTAAGCTTCTTCTTCGTAAACAGAACAGGTACGTCTCTATTTGGTCAAACAGCCCGCTCTACTCCCCTCTTTCTCTTCCATTTTGCATCTTCATTCAAGTCACCATCATTATTGGAAGCTGTAATTGAGCTCTTGGAGTTGCCAATTCTACAACTGTACAGGCCTGCTGGCTTTAGAGAATATATTTCAGTTAGCACTTGATCTATACCTAAAATAACTGGTAAAATAGCTTACTCTCCATAGAGTTGCTTCAGTAAAACAATTTAGAGCTGAGTGACAGCAGATAAACAGGATATCCTGTAGCTCTCACTGAGAAGTGTTGAGTAGCCCTGATATAACTGGTGATCTGGACTCAAAAGCAGAATTAATTAAGGTTTTCGAGTGGAAACTACCATTGGTAGATGCAATGGCTTTGTGTGACTATTATATAAACTGTTAATAACTTATAAAATCAAAGAACTATATAGAATGAATTGTTCTTGAATGATATATTAAGTCAGAAATAAATCTCATATGACATGATAAAAGGGCACGGTGCTGTAGGCATCTCCGTGAACCTTCCTTCTTTTCGGCTCTGACTGCATTCTCACCCTGCCATAGAGGTAATGGCACCAACATCTTGGACAACCTGCTGTCTCGGATGGAGCAGTATGCCAACAATCTAGAAGAGCTTGTGGAGGACCGTACCCAGGCCTACCTGGAAGAGAAGCGCAAGGCGGAGGCCCTGCTTTACCAGATCCTCCCCCAGTGAGTGGCTTGAGGCTTCAAGAATCTGTGATACAGACTCCTTGTGCACTACATTTTTAGTAGTCCATTTAGTACATTTTTAGTGATCATATGGAGTGTGCTTTAAACAGACCACATTAAAAGGGGGCAGGTGTAAAATTTTGTTGAACTAGACCCAAAGTGCACATGATAGGGGGCACCCTCTGAAGAAAACACTGGAATAAAAGTACAGAAGTACAAACAGAATGTGCCACAGATGTAAAAGAAAAAACCCACAGGCTTGTTGTAGGACCTCCTATGAAAGAAAACGAAGGGTTAAAAGAAAGGTGATGAAGGTGACTGTGAAGGTTATATCAGCAATTCACAAACCATAAGGAGATAACAGTACTATACCCAGAAATGAAGCATGCAATAACAGATTTAAAGATACATGTTATGTTAACCATGTAATGAATTTTGTTTTTCAGTAACATATTTTTAAGTAATTTCTTGAATCATGTAACAGATGGACATGATTTGAAATATAAGATTTTTCCATTCAAAAGAATTGATCCATATACTGAGATTGTTCAATACATAGGGAAATTGTAGCGAAAAGTGGCCATGGGTGGTTCTGAAACAGGGAACATAAAGTAAAGCTAAGATGAATTTCTAGTGGAGTATTTAGGAATACTTTCATTTTTAACAAGCCAGTTGTTTGTTAAAAGAAGTAGATTCCTAAATAACAGAAAAACTAAAAACAGTTGGTCCCCAACTTACAAACTTCCCAATAACAAACCTTTTGCCAGTACAAACATTTTGAGATGTATTTAGGATTTATTTTTTTCCATAAAAAGAAGACTATCATATCAACTCACATCATATGCCCATGTCACCCATGCCTTAACAAAGCAAAAGTAGTAACTTCTGCCTAAAAATAAGTTAAAAAAAAGAAGCAAACAAAAGGTGATCAAGCTATAGATGATCCTATGGCTTTCACTTCTACCATTTCTGAGTCATCAATGAAGTGATGCCTTAGCTTCATCCTCCACCTCCATGTAAACCTCCAGTTCTTGAGTTGTAGAGTTGTCTGCACTTCAGTGTAAACAACATACAAGCTTTAATGTTTTTTATACATTTTTTACAGTTATGCTTTTACTTTTTATTACTATCTTTCCAAGTCCAAGTCCAGATGGTTCCTGTAAGCAGCAGCAGTTTTGACATGTTTCAGTCTGTGTGGCCATATCATTCCTGTAGCACTTAAGTTACTCCCTCTGGACATGTTTTTATTTGCTTTGTGGCCAATTTTACTCTTCTTTTATTCCCCCTTTTTTAAAATAGTGCCAATAGCAGAGAGGTTTGATCAGACTGTCCCAGGTGGGGCCGGAGTGTGACCTTTCTACGCACTGTGGATGTTAGTGTAAACAAGGCCCAGAGTGTTCACCTCTCCGGAAGGACAATAGAAGTGCTGGTAGAATTTGGAAGGATTGTTTTTAAACTAGCCTAGTTGAAATTACCATCAACAATAAAAAGAGCATTAAGATTTGCGTTTTACTGCAGGCTTTTGGCAACATAAAGTTCGCTGTCGTTCTTTCGTGTTGCAGCTTAGTGGAATGTACACAGTGCAAACAAACACATTGTTAAATTCCCCCAGCAAATAGATTGTTGTGTCGCCAAAGACAAGACAATCTGCTGTGTTGCAATGTCCCTGTTTCTGGGGAAAAAACCCAACTGCTGCTTCCCACCCTGTGGAGCTGTTCAAGTTTTTGACATTTACTTTTACATTTAAACATTTAGCAGATGCTTTTCTTCAAAGTGAAGTACAATTTAAAGTAAACAGAAATGTATTTCACCAGCAGACAGAGAGGTACAGATACAGACAGGCAGTTTTTAAAGTACACTCACTTAGTCCAGTACCACAGGTTTTGCCAGCACACATAGGATTGATGACAAATCCCTGGCCTACTTTGCCACATTACCTGTACTTTTTTTAAATTACCATCAAGTCAGTACTATACACCATCAAGTCAGAATGGTGCATTTGACATGCGTTTTGTATTTGGTAACAAAAATACATTTGTTGTGAGGTTTGCCTGTTTGTGGTCAATCACTGTGGCCCTCAAGCCAGGTTTTATGTGCCTGACAAAGGTTTCAGGCAATGGGTGAAGTACCATCCCCGAAGCAGTGGTTGCACTCACATCCACTAACATGATCCACTAATTCAGCTTCAGTGTGGGATGAGTGTGATTGCAATACCCCCTGAGGCCAGTGCACGTGTCCTGTATTTTTGAGTATTGGGTATTACACTGCAAACCATATGTGGTAGAAGTGCTGAGCCACTTTGTGTTTCCATTTGCAGCTCAGTGGCAGAGCAGCTGAAGAGGGGCGAGACAGTGCAGGCTGAGGCCTTTGACTCCGTCACCATCTACTTCAGTGACATTGTAGGGTTTACTGCCATCTCTGCTGAAAGCACCCCCATGCAGGTCAGGCACCCTGTGTGTTACCCCTTGTCCACCTTCCCCTATTCAACTGTCAGCATTGGAAATAACAACCTTTCTCCCCACCAGTTATACCAGTACCCAGCCTTTTTCTTTCCAGTAGCCTGGATGTCTGATTTTGTCTGATTTGTCCTAACTTTTTCCCACAGGTGGTCACCCTACTCAATGACCTCTACACATGTTTTGATGCCATCATAGACAACTTTGATGTTTACAAGGTGACAGGCACCATGCGACTCGTTTATTTAATAGCATTTCATAATATTTTGTCATAAAATAAATCATTGTTGTTTACCTTTAAAATACATAATTCAAATCTCTGCATTATTTCTTAAAACAGAATAAACCTTGCACAATATTTTCAGAGTACTCACTGCAATCACTGTTGTTCTTCTCTGGCACCACCAGGTGGAGACAATAGGGGATGCCTACATGGTGGTGTCAGGTCTGCCAGTGCGGAATGGGAAGTTGCATGCGCGGGAGATTGCTCGTATGTCACTGGCACTGCTGGATGCTGTGCGCACCTTCAAAATCCGCCACCGTCCCGACCAGCAACTCAAATTGAGGAGTGGCATTCACACTGGTACAGGAGCCATGGCATGGATGCATTACCACATACACAGGCAGTGGAGATTCCAATTCTTACAGTCAAAACCACAGTCAAATGTGACATGGCCAAATCCACAACCAGCTGACATGTAATCTCTACATCTTCTTTAATAGCCTGATGAATTTGTATAATGACCTCTCTGGTTGTGTGTTTGTGTTTCCAGGTCCTGTGTGTGCTGGTGTGGTGGGGCTTAAGATGCCACGTTATTGTCTGTTTGGAGACACAGTAAACACCTCCTCTCGCATGGAATCTAATGGAGAAGGTAAGGCAGTACACGCATGTACCCGGTGTTTTTGGTACCCCTCATGCAGCTAGGGTTTGCATTGTGCAACTTTATCCATAGTCCATAATTTATAGCACAATCTTCAGAAATGACATATGGCAGAAAGCCAAAGAAAGATTACTGATAGCTGTAAATTGTCATGCATTTTGCATTTTGTCACAAATATTAATACATTAATACTTGGCTCTGTATGCATATTATATGTAAACTGTTAGAATGTATGCTGGATAATATGGGATACCAGATGGGGTCCTTCTCAGTACTGTATGTTACATCTTCTCTGACAGCACTGAAGATCCATGTGTCTTCAGCCACATGTACCGTGCTGGAGGAATTCAACTGCTTCCAACTTGAGCTCCGGGGAGATATAGAGATGAAGGGCAAGGGCAAGATGAGAACCTACTGGCTACTTGGAGAAATTCAGAGCAGCACGTGAGGGAGACTGTAGGCTGTTGACAAGGACAGTCATAGGAAACCCTCCATTCAGAATTCTCCAAAACAGTCTAACCTTTACACTTTATTAGACATACTGACCAACTGGGCTTGTCCCCAGGTTATGTATGTGTGTTTCTAATGCAGCCTTTTTCTCATTCTCTTTAGTCTTTTTCATTTTCTTATGAGTTTGACAGTTTGACAATTTAGCGCTAGTGTACTGTACCCTGGCGTTGTCTGTATAATGCTGAAGGCTAACTGGGTTTTTGGCACTATGGACCTCACCTTCTGGTGATCATGTGATGTAGCAGTTTTACCATTTACCTTGTTAATAGTATATGAAGTAAGATCATCACAAAATAATCTGTATCTTTAATGGGACTAAAATAGATTGTATTGTTTTGCATTGTATAATTTGACTCTATAGAGCAGTATCACTTTCATGTGTTAGTATAAGATGATTTTGCCTGTAAAATTGAATTACAGTAATCAACCTTTGGCACAATACGCATCAACTCGATTCACTATAATAGTATAATACCACTGTTCTCAGTATACAAGGTGTTATTGCTGTAGAGCTCCTTGTGGATTTCTTACAGATTTAATTTGTGTCTCCTGTTTCTCATGCAGGCCAACAGGGCTGTAGTGCTGATTGTACAAACACACACTAGCGAAACTGCAGCCTTGACTGTGTCTATCACACAAACACAACTGCTTTCCTGATTGTTCACACCACACACTCTCACAGCTGAAGTAATGATTGTACAGGTCACACACACACACACACACACACACACACACACACACACACACACAGAGTAACAGTTCTTGGCTGTACTCATCACACTAACTGATGGGTATGTAGTCCTGAGGGCATGCAGTAGTAGTGATGATCCTTTAAACCTCTGGACACCTTTGGCAGTTGTTTTGGAAAAAAAAAATCACTGGATGTTCCTCCTGTCATGAAGGTTCTGGACTGGGATTCTCTCATCTAGAAGTTTTGCTAGTAACTGACATCTCTTCACACTGAGCCTCAAGGAAGAAGGACTGGAAAAGCTGGAACTACGGATGAGGTGCCTGTGGTAGGATGCCTGTAAAATCATTACCAGCATTAGAACTTCTTCAAGAAGAACAATGGAAAAACAAATTCTGGCGTATAATTAAAACTAGTTTTGCAATGGTGACAGGACATGTTTTGAGAACTGTTTTAAGCAGGAAGTTTCCTATGTGCATGTGTAACTTAACCTTGGAGAACATTTGCTTCCTTGCACATTTGAAAGAATTTAGAGTCTTGCCAAGCTAACTTTCACAATATTAGACCGAAAGAATACAGCCATGGGAAAACACCCCAGACGTCTCATGTGAACCTCACTAATGTACAGTACTGTACTTTGTCGTAGCTTGTAAACACTCCAGGTTTTTAAAAGACATCCCGACACACAGTGGATTTAGTGTAAATAAAGCTTGCATAGTGTACACAATTCTGGATATGTGTTTAACTGAAGAAATCACTGTTTTTATTTGGTCACAAGTCATTGTAGTCTTTAGCTCTTTGAGGAAGTAAAATGTGCAAGATGCTTTCTGGTATTTACACAGTGAAATACTTTTGTTTAGTAACGAAGGTCTCTTCAGTGATCTGAAACATGTTTTGTTAGGCCATACTGTATCATTTATATTTTGTTGGCTACTGACCCCAGCCTGACCTCTAGCAAATGTAATTTTGCACACTTCTGGACACAGGGCTTCCTGTGATGAGAGATGGTTGAGCAGAGATCTGACTGATCTGTAACTTGGGGATTCCTAGAGCAGCCATGAAGGGCCAGAGTGTCTTTCCCAGCCTTTTTATTCTGTGTTTGTATGTTTCGTATTTGACTGTCTGTACCGTTGTGTTTGTGGGTGTGTTTCAGACAGTGCTGTCAAAAGTTTCTTATGAGGATGGGATTGTGTGACCTTTACTGTGTTGTCCAGTACTGTCACTACTAGTATTTGTATTATATTTTTATACCCATTGTCTCTTGGTCAGAAACACATTGAAATAATATATATTCAAAAACATGGTTGCTCTGAATTCATGTAACATATAATCAACCTTGCCAGTGTACAGTTACACTCATACCTTATGTAGCTGTTTCCATACAACAAAGGCCACTACAGTAGCTTGTGAAAATATATCCTGCTTTCATACAGTGGGTGTATTATTGGTGTTTTTGCGCATTACACAGTCATTTCCCTCCCGCAACAGGCACTTTATTCTGTACAATGGTTATGCTTGTCACAGATGTTTTGAAACAAAGGTAATACGCTTAGTGCCTCCAACCCAAGCATCAATTAACGTAAATATAAATCACAACTGAAATAGTCCATTCAGTAGTAATATTTTAAATTTCTTTTACCTGACACTTTTCTCCAAAAAAACTTACAATGTTCAGCAATTTTTACTGGAGCAAACCAGGGTAAGTAACTTGTTTAAGAGGATAATTGCAAGCGGTGGAATTTAAACCTGAGTCCTTCGAATGGATGATAGTAATTTTATCAACTGTGCCACCTGCTCCCTTGTGTTACTGATAGTGAATGTGTAGCTGAAGACTTTTAAATGACAGTCCAAATTCATAATGTTACCCAGAGTGGTCAAAAAAACCACTGTGAAATAACCTAAAAGACAGAATACGCTGTTATGTGTTTGATCACTTGTTTTTGGATCTGGGAATTTGTTTTTGTTTCATAAGAAATAATGATAATTCACCTTAAGGGGTGATTTCACAGAAAGATTGATCCCCTTCACATGAAGGACATGTGTATATTGAATCATTAAATGCAAGTCAAGTGATATTTTTCCAGTGGAAGCATCTGTCTAAATTAAAATCTACATTAGAAAGACCAAAACAAGGCAGAAGGTATCAGTCATGCTAAACACAATAACAGGCCTCATGATACTGATAGTCATACGTTGAAAGCTTGGATTAATAGTACGTTTGAAAAAAGGATAAAGAAATGGTCAATAATTTCTGTCTGCCAGGAAGAGTCTGTTATATAGATATCTTTTTACCACTTTTCTCACTTACAGATGAATGTTCATGTTGACACCACATGCATAGATTCTGGAAATAATACCCTATTAAACTGCACTTTTTGCAGTGATGCAAAAACAGTATTTGTTGAGGCAGTAGGCATTCATACTGAAAGAAATTATTTTTACATTGTATTACTTGCATGATTATGGGTATATTTGCACATTTTATGCAGATAAAAAGGACGGGCAAACACAAAAGTGTCTTGAACTACTGAAGCTTACAGTTCACAGCTGAAGGATTGTGTTCTCTGGCTTTTAGCTTCACTGCGGCTTCTTGACCAGCTTGGAGTTACAGGTGTGAGCTGAAAATCCACTGATCTACAACTGCATTCTCAGACAACACTTGCCTCGATTTAATTTACTTTCCACTGTTTCCCTTCATTCTCTTCCTCCAGCTGGGATCACTGTTCTCTTCTCTGTGATTTTCTTCTTCCTTCCTACATGAATATTATTATGTATGACGCTCTCTGGTCTCAAATGTTGACAGACGTATGTCTCTCCCCACCTTGATCAAAGCTCAAGAGTGACAACTGCGGTAAACTGAGCAGCAGCAATAAAGTCACAGTTAATGAGCTGTGCTGCTTATAACACCTGCTGCCTTTGAGCATCTGAAAATACCGGATGTAATGCTTGGTCATAAAAAGGAGGAAAAGTGAAATTTAAAGATCCTTATATTTAACTATATATTCTGTAAAGCTACAATACGATGTAGTTAGTAAGCTTGATGGACATCTGACAAATAACCACCTGAAAGATGTGGTCTAAGTGGGGAACAACCATAACTCATCCTCCATTCAACCTCAGAATTATACCCTGACATTTAGTTTGGAAGAAAAGTGTTTGTTGACAGAATCATACACGGTCATTAATTTTACTCAGTCTAAGGTATTATTCCCAGTAACACCTCATACTACAGTGTATAAAGCCCACAGATATTGTTCACCTTAAATGCTGAAGCCGCAATTATTGAATAAACAACAAAGTCGCTAGAAAACAAGCCAGAAATGATGAGAGTGGGCACTTGAACTGTCATACGGTTATTGTTTCTGACAACCATGTGACACTGCTGTATTGTTTTCGTGAGGCCGGAGTCTCACCATGAACATTTCACCAGTAAAAACATCACATCCACCTGCATTCCCAAGACAACCAAGCAATCAAATGCTCACTTGCAGAGAAAGCTGAATTAAGTTTTTACACAAATGTTTTCCTTATATTAATAGTGTATATTTGTATTGTAAAATTAACAAATAAGTACAAAATAAGCAAGCAAGCACACACACACACCCATCCATCTATCCATTCTCGTTGCTCTTATGAATTATTCATTGTCATAAACCACTTGCTGCCCAAACCATGATCTGTACACGTGTGTTTTGTTCGATCCATCTAAACCGAGATCTGCAACAGTGATATATAGCGTTTATATGTCAATGTATATTTCTCAGTAATATATACGAATACTTGAAAAGACACCAAAAACCATCAATACGTAAGCAAATCGGTATTTTCTCACAGAGCTGGCAAACAGGTTCGCTGGGACAAAGACCGAGCTGCCCTGAACCCACCCAGCCTGTTCCGGAAAAGGGCGCGAGAGCAACACTTCGGACATCTCAACAGCGCCACCACCTGGTTTCCTGGTAACGCTGATTGCACGTTTTCTGAAAACGATTGCTGTTTAGAGTGGTGGGAGACCGTTTAAAACTGCTAGACTTTCTATTGAAACTTGACCGCTATTGTTGTTTAATACAGAAAACTACTGAAGCCAGTTTACCATATAGGTTAGCCGCCACCATTGTACGCTTTCCGCAGCGTGCGTTTTAAGGAGGCGGGCTTCAACAGGTAACACATGCCACTCAAGAGAAAATTTGATGCCTGATTGGAAGTCCCACCACAGCGGGTGAAGCCGGTGCCGACTGTTAGCACGTGGATTGGTTAGATTTTCCGTCGCTCCTAATAAGTTCTGCGCCTATTGGCTGAGTGTGGCTCTTCCCTCACGTGTCTGTGCTACCACTATTTCCGCTAGGCCACCATGCCCTCCGGAAGGTAGTTTGTTGTAGTTGAGCGCTGGAATGAGTGGACGGTGTCTGCATCCTGTTTATAAACACATCGTGTCGGTCACACAGCGAGATTCCACAAAGCAGTGAACACGCGTGAACACGACAGGCCCTTATAAACATCACTAAACTGTCATAAATAAGCCCCGGTGTGGCCTGAGAGCGCAGCAGAAGTGCCCGGGCGCGAGGCGAGGGAGGCGCGAGGGAGCCAGGAGAGGCGCGAGCCGATGGAGCCCGCACCGGTGAAGGGGAAGCCGCAGGGCCGGCTGCTGGTCTCCACCACTCTGGATGCGAAAGACGAGCTGGAGGAGGTAAAATTTGAAAAAATTAAAAAGTAAACACCGTCTGGGACGGAGCGGTGCGCTGGTGAAGACCCTTCTTTTCGTGGGCTCTCCCAGTTTTGGCGTTCAGGGAAGGACCCGCAACAAGCAGGGCGATTCTCAAGCCATATTGTTCCGAAAGGCTTCTCTGCGATCTGCTTTCGATCTAAACTCTGAAAAGATCAACTTTGCTAAAAACAGCTTGCTTTTGTAGCACATTTTGTAAACATTTTGTTGACCTCGCTCGTGCTGGGGCTCCTGACCTGTGACAGCAAACGTTCACGATTAAAAGCACTTCTCGTCTGAAGAAGTTGACCAAATGTCCACTGTTACCAAAAGGGTTACGGGTAACACCTTTAAAAAATGTGCTGGTGTTTTAAAACTTCGGTTTTTGTATGTTAAGGCCTGTGATATTGTGCAACTGTTTTGCTCCCTGGTCCGGTAAAGATGGGACCTGTGGGACTTTCCTCCTCCTCCTTTCTGTCCATCCATCCTTCTGTCTGACCTGGTGTGTTGTCTTCTGCATATGAGTCCTGATTTGCACTGTTTGTGCTTTTTTATGCACCTTTTGACCCATATCACTTGGCTGCTGTGTTCAACTGACCATGTCTGTGCCTCAGCGGC
This sequence comes from Arapaima gigas, assembly GCA_900497675.1. Lineage (NCBI taxonomy): Eukaryota > Metazoa > Chordata > Actinopteri > Osteoglossiformes > Osteoglossidae > Arapaima > Arapaima gigas. The sequence goes on from UFQX01000286.1 coordinate 341,425, forward strand.
TTGAGAGATGCGTCGCCATAGTGACATCTATGACCAGCGGCCTGTCAGAACGTGAAGCCAATGATGCCCTGACTGCCCATGTGAGTTTTCCCACTCCCTCAGCTGACACAGGGGTTCTCTGACTTGCACTGATATACTCCTTTTGTTTACAAAAATGCATATAATGGGTTATGTGTTAATCTATAGTGTTGCTTGTTTTTGATTTTATATTTACAGTTTTGTAGTGTAAAGGTTAAGATTTTGCCCTCTGCTATTTTGACTGAACCCAATTTGAACAACTGTCCTCAAATGTAAATGAACTTTGCCAACTGAGCCCCTTTCCTCCTCTACTATGCCTTCCCGTAATCCTTCCATCACCTTACTGTACTGTGTTTATGACTACCTCTGATTCTGTGACTCACGTCTTTATCACTGCTCTGTGGGGTTGGTTCCCCAGGTGTGTAAAGGGGCACAACAGCATGAAGAGGTGTGCTTGGGACTCTTCACGCTGCTGCTGACGGAGCCACCACAAGCCCAACGGGTATGTCAGTCTGTCTCTGCGCCAGGGAGTCCATTCCAAAATCTGTTTGTGTTACATATACAGACTGAGTTTAGAATGAATAAAGTCTATTCAAAACTGAACATTTCACCTGTAGCTGTGTGTTGTGTTTATAAATGAATAATAAAAGAAGAATACACTATTTCTAATTTTCTTTGTATTATTAAGGAATACTTTGTTCATTTTTGTTGAAATTTCACTTGTGATTCTGAAGTCAATGTGAATTTTTTTCCACTTTACAGTGCTACAGGGACCTTACACTTGTTAATAGGGATGGTATGAATGTGGTTCTCATGAAAATCAACCAGATCCTCATGGAGAAGTTCCTCAAGTTGCAGGATGTATGCCGCACTCAGGTATTCCTGTCTCCCCCCATTCATCTTCTTACAACTTTTGTTTTCAAACAGCTTCCCTTTTAGGCACATGGTGGCATACCCATTGCATTAATTTGCTGAACAATAACGTGACAAGTGTTTACAACCAATCCACTGGTGATCAAGGCTTTTTTTAAAAAATATACTGTGTACCTGCTCCCTCTTCTCCCACCCATGTCTGTCTCCAGCTGGTGTGGCTGGTGCGGGAACTGGTGAAGAGTGGGGTACTTGGGGCCGATGGAGTTTTGATGACCCTCATGAAGCAGATTGCTGGTCAGTCCCCTTTGCACACATTCAGACTGCTTCAGTTTGTCAGCTTTTTTCATCTGGTTTTGCCTGTGGTCACTTTACTGTACTATGCTGAAGCAGAGCTTTCATTAGCTTGGCTTGAATGGATGTTGTTGAGCTTCAGTTGAGACCTCTGACTGATGTATTTTTTTGGTAGGAGGAGATATCTCCAGCAAGAATCTGTGGCTAGCTGAAAATGTATTGGACATTCTAATTGAACAGAGGTACAGTGAGTTCAAAGTATTGGATTGGTATTAACATTTTAATGGCCTTTTCATTTTCATAGTTAAAATGTTTGAATGCCCCCTCTGCATTCTAGGGAGTGGGTGTTAAAGAGTGGGATGCTGATCGCCATGTCTGTCTACACATACTTGCGGCTCATTGTGGACCACCACGGCACACCCCCGCTTCTGGCCCTGCGGCAGAAAGAGGTGGACTTCTGCATTGGGCTGCTGAGAGAGAAGGTGAGCGTGAGGGGAGAGGTGTGAAGTAGAAAGAATGAGCACATTAAAGTATATAGTTTCAGATTGTTAATGGGCTATAATCAATGGCTACATGCAAAGTGTTTCCATGTCTGTCTTTGTCCCTCTGTCTCACAGTTCATGGATTGCTTCATCATTGGGAGGGACCTGGTGCGGCTGTTGCAGAATGTTGCCCGGATCCCTGAAATGGAGCTGCTATGGAGGGACTTACTGCACAACCCACAAACCCTCAGCCCTCAGTTCACAGGTTTGCATTTTCCAGTGAAGTTGACTGTCCACCATGAGCCTGTATTTGCTTGCTTGCTGCCCAATGACCTGCGTTTTTGTGCTTGGTGATCCTGCCCTGACAGGTGTGCTCCAACTCCTGTCCTCTCGCACATCACGCAAGTTCCTCGCATGTCGTCTCACCCCAGACATGGAGACCAAGCTGCTCTTCATGACCTCCCGGGTAATCTAGACTATCACACACTTTAAGATGGTGGTTTAGAATCCTCTTAAGCTCTGAGCACACTGTGAGATTGATAGTTTCCCACATTTCTGGATTAACCGTGTGATATTGCATTCAGTAATTTACAGATCCAAGGCTCCTACTAACACCAGCTTCTACATTTACAGGTCCGCTTTGGCCAGCAAAAGAGGTACCAGGACTGGTTCCAGCGGCAATATTTGTCGACAGCAGACAGTCAGTCGCTCCGCTGTGACCTGATCCGCTACATCTGTGGTGTGGTGCACCCATCAAATGAGGTGCTGAGTTCAGACATCCTACCACGTTGGGCCATCATCGGCTGGCTGCTCACTACCTGCACGGTGAGAGAGGGGCTCGTAGTCTTTGATAATGATTGGCTACTAATCTACAGAGAAGAAACAGCCTTCATTTGGGTTTAATGTTGTCCACTGACACAAGAGTTTGTCTCTTTCAATTTACCAGTCCAATGTTGCAGCCTCAAATGCTAAACTGGCTCTCTTCTACGATTGGTTGTTCTTCAACCCAGAGAAGGACAGTATCATGAACATAGGTGAGTGTAGGGGAAGAGACTGGAGGGCTGATCCATAGGGGGTCTGTCTAAACATGGTGCTGTAGAGTAGTGAGTGACGCTCTGCTTCTTTGCATCAGAACCGGCCATTCTGGTGATGCACCACTCCATGAAACCTCACCCTGCCATTACTGCCACACTCCTGGACTTCATGTGCAGGGTCAGTTGCTGCTACCTTTCTCCTCACCGTGGCAACAGGACACATACAAGCTTCAATGTTTTGTCTTTTCAGTTCCTTTTGCTCACATTTTGCAGTGTTCTTGGTGGAAATATATATTTTTTTTGTTTCACTTACAAGTATTTTATTTATTTATTTATTTTTATTTTTTTTATTTATTAATTATTCTTCCCTATTCAGATCATCCCCAATTTCTACCCACCTCTGGAGGCAAATGTGCGGCAAGGCATCTTCAACTCCCTCACATTCATCATGGAAAAGAGGGTTCTGGCGTAAGCCTTTATTTTCTACAAAATACTTAAAACGCAGCACATGCAGTACACAATTAGTTGTAAGCATAATGCATACACACGACAAACACACTTTTACTGTTTTAGGCACACCAGTGTTTGTTTCATCCATTGACCAGTGATCTCCCGCTTTTGTCCATAGCCACCTCGCTCCCTTGTTTGACAACCCCAAACTGGATCGTGAACTGCGGTCCATGCTGAGAGAGCGGTTCCCTGAATTTTGCAGTTCACCTTCACCACCAGTCGAGGGTGAGAAATGACCTCTTTTTCACCCCCTTTAGGTTTGCCAACCAGTGCTATTGAATGTTTATCTTTTCTTAATAGCCTGTGGTTATTTGGACAGACATTCTATTCTTTTTGTTGACTTTCCTGCAAAAAGGCAGAAAGCATTGTAAAAAGCATGCTTGGGAAATAGATTAGGTTAGCGTCATATATTTTTGTATGTTGGTCAACAGTCCATGTTCTCACTGAAGTCAAGCTGTATCCCTTGTGCAGCGAAAATGGAAGAGTCTGTTACCTTGGAGATGGATAATCATGTATTAGAGAAGGAAGATGGTTGCTACGACAACACGGAGGCCACCTTCAGTGATGATGAGGAAGAGCTCAACAACAAGGGTGAGGGGAGTGCTAAAACCTGTTTCAATGTCCCTGTATTCCCATTTCTGTGTCATCACATGTAGACACTGCATTGAAATCATAGTCATTGTGTTCTTTTTTTATTCAGCACAAATCCCATTTGCATTGCTCTTTGCATTCACTCTGAATACATATTCAGGTTGTGTTTACATTCTGCCATGTCAAAATATAGTTTTTCCTTTAATCGAATGATTGAATGATAACAAATTGAAAAATGTTCCAACTATTTTTTCAAGGTAAAAAGCGTGAGTTCAGGTTTCTTCCAATTAAAGAAGCCATTATTGACGAGCCCGCTGATATCACACCATTTGTGGACCAGTTGGATGAGACATTGAGGGAAAAGGTACTGCAGCTGCAGAAAGAGAGGTGAGTGCATCTAAGGACAAGTTTTTACTTTTTTCCTTACTTTATTAGAAGTGTGTATCTCTTTTTAATGGAGGAATTGACTGCAGCTCCATCTCTGCTCTCACCCTCTTCACAGTGACACAGAGATGCAGTGTGAAGTGATGCAGGAGATAGTGGACCTCATTCTGGAGGTGAGTCACTTTAACACGCTAATTGGAAAATAAAATGCATAACAGACACTGACATTTGGCATTGCTTTTGTGCTCCTGAGTCTTTGCCTATTTATCTTTTCTTAACCTTCTCTCATGCTTCTGCATCTTTCTCTTCTAGGAGGACTTTGACTCTGAGCAGATGTCTACTCTGGCATCTTGTTTAGCTGAGCTTTTTAAAGGTCACTTTCGGGGTGATGTGCTGCCGGAAGAGATCACAGAGGAGTGAGTGTGTCTGCCTGTGCCTGTTTGCCTACGGTTCTTTCAAGATACTTGTCAATCTGCCCTGGATGGTGTTTTGTAGCTGGAGACATACATGTTCATGTGAGCCCAGTTTCCAACACGTGACATCTGTTTTGACTGTGATGACTGCAGGTCCCTTGAGGAGTCTGTGTGCAAGCCCGTGTGCCTGGTCTTCAGGAATCTGTGTCAGATGCAGGAGGACAACAGTGGCTTTTCTGTGTTGCTGGACATGCTGGCAGAATTGTACCAGAAGCAACCTAAGATCGGTTATCACTTGCTCTACTACCTCAAGGCCAGGTGAAGTGCTGCTCCAGTCTGCTCTGAATCTCAGTTTATGGGCTGTCAGTGGTACTGCATCCAAATGTGACAAACTAGGCTTTGGGTTAATGATGAGGTATTAGTTTGGTTTTTAAATTTTTTTTTTTTTTTTAAATTATTATTTTTTTAGAAAAACTATAGCTGGTTTGTAGTTATTGTTTTTGTTCATATTTTTGTGAGTTGGTATCTGGGTATGTGGCCCAACCATAGTACTCAAATTGTGGTTTCCTCAAGGGTACGGTATACTTGTAAGTTCCTTGACTCTTGTTTCCCTTCCCTTTGTGTACCCCAGTAAAGCAGCTATGGGGAAGATGAGCCTGTACGAATCATTTGCCCAAGCCACAGCGTTGGGTGACCTGCACACATGCCTTATGATGGACATGAAGGCCTGCCAGGAGGACGATGTGCGGCTCCTCTGCTACCTCACACCTTCTATTTACAGCGAGGTCTGTTGCTCAATATTTGTTCTTCTAGCATTGTGAACCTCTCCTGGCAACGATAGCAGGGTAAGCTCACTTCTTGTCTCTGGCTGTAGTTCCCAGATGAGACGCTGCGCAGTGGAGAGCTCCTTAACATGATCGTGGCGGTCATTGACTCAACACAGGTACTGTCAACATGGCTGGATCTCAAACCTGTTTACCACAAGTAAGGGCTGCATTAGTAACAGGCAGGTTGCTATGACCACTATTACTCCACCAAGCACAGTTGTAAGGACATGCAATACTGTACAAGTCATATTTCTGTCTATCTTTATTCTCTTTGTCTGTCATGTCCAGCTTCAAGAGCTGATGTGCCATGTGATGATGGGGAATCTAGTGATGTTTCGGAAAGATTCAGTTCTCAACATTCTCAGTGAGTGCTGTGTGTTAACGCTGCAGTGTGTACTGTCAATGTTTGCAGCACAACAATGTGTGTTCTTCAGGCGTCCTGAGAATCACTTACAGTAAGGGTGCAAACATATGTTCTTGGTTGTGTAATGACTTCTTTGTCTGGAAAAGGGCAGATGTCTGGCAAACATTTCTAGTGTGACTTTACACCCTGGAGTGACTGCTTGTGGTGTCGTGTCTGTTAATGTAAGTGCTGTAACACTTGCCTCCGTGTGGCAGTTCAGTCTCTGGATTGGGAGACCTTTGAACAATACAGCACCTGGCAGCTGTTCCTGGCCCACAGCATCCCCCTGGAGACCATCATTCCCATTCTGCAGCACCTCAAGTATAAGGGTGAGGCCCCATGAACTTAATTTGGTACCTTATAAATCTGTCAATTCTTCTTAAGAGAGCTCAGATGAGCCAAAATGTGAAACCCACGTAAGTAGAAACTGCTGTCTCTTCCACTGGTGTTCTGTGGCAGCTGAAATAAATCTCTTCTCTGTCTAGAACACCCTGAGGCCCTGTCCTGCTTGCTGCTACAGCTGCGCAGAGAGAAGTGAGTCTTTTTGCACTTTATATATTGAAGCTAATGTATGGGAATGGGGGATTTAGTATGCATGGTCATTGCAGATGTCTGCTTGTATTATTGCATTCCTGTATGCGTTGAGAAATGGTTATATCTGTGCCGCAGGCCAACTGAGGAGATGGTTAAGATGGTTCTGAGCCGGCCATGTCACCCTGAGGACCAGTTCACTACCAGCATTCTGCGCCACTGGGCAGTCAAGCATGAAGACACACTTGGAGAGCACATTAAGGCCCTGCTCATCAAGAACAATAGCTTGCCACGCAAGCGTCAGAGGTTCTGGTGACACATATACAAGCCACCATATCCTGGTTATTTTATATACAAATGGCTGATGGTTATACAAATGATTTCTTTATCATTCTTTTCATTCCAGTCTGCGTAGCTCTAGCAGCAAACTGGCTCAGCTGACTCTGGAACAGATCCTGGAGCACATGGACAACTTGCGGCTGAACCTCGTGAATACAAAGCACAATTGTAAGTGTGCCTGCGACACTACAAAGCTGTGTTTCTGCAAGTTGAGATGAGTCATTTGCTGTGTTCAAACCCATCTGACCTGACCTCAAACCTGTTCTAACATTGGGTTGTATGCCCTTCTCGATGCTCTCGTCTCCCAGTCTTCACACAGACGCCCATACTGCAGGCCCTGCAGCACGTCCAGGCCAGCTGTGATGAGGCTCACAAGATGAGGTGAGTAACTGCCTCTTGCAAAGCATCGAAGGTAGCAAAAAACTATCGATTCAGCTATGCCCTGAGACGCACTCAACCGAGTTATGAGCTTTTGATGGTACAAGGAGTTTTGTTTAATACCCCTACTTCAACTTACGGGACATTTCTTTGCATTTTATGAAGACTAAATTTGGGATTTTGCATACCGTCTGACAGCTGAGCACCACTAGGTATTCATTTAATGCTTTTTTGCAGAGCAACATGCAATCATTGTTATATACCTCCATCCAAGGTGACTTGGTGATAGACAAACTCTACTAAACAGTCATTAACATAGTTACACAGTCGAGCAATGTAGCACACACTGCGGGCAGTTTAGTCAGCAAATACTTTTAGTATACAGTAGATGGCAACTATGAATGAGCTGAAAGAGCTCAGAACTTGTTTTATTTATTTGTAAAACTCTTCCATACTTAATGTAAAAAATTTAAAACCATCTGAGTTAAGTTCAAACTAAGAATTTGGCATAATGCTGCTGTTTTTAGCCATGACACCTGAGTATTTGTGAACATGTGCAGGGTAGGACATGGGCATTTTCTCAAATTAGCCTCCTCCTGCTTTCCGCTGCACAGGTTCAGCGACCTTTTCTCATTGGCTGAGGAGTTTGAGGACTCTTCTAAGCCACCCAAATCCCGGCGCAAGGCACCAGTGTCATCGTCCCTGCGCTCTCGCAAGGGTGTGGCCCCACCTGCCAGCAATGAAGAGGAGAGCGCCTCCAGCAGTGCCTCGGTGTGTGTGTGTGTGTGTGTGTGTGTGTGTGTGTGTGTGTGTGTGTGTGTGTGTGTGTGTGTGTGTGCGCGCGCCTGTCAGTGTTCATCTGTCTGTCTGAGCACAGTGGTTTTGTGTCAGTTCAGCTTGGGCACTTTGCCGCAGCAGTCTTTACGTGTCTGTACAATGATCTGTGTGACAGTCTGTGTACATGGCTGCCTGCACTTTTTTTTTCCACGTGTGCATGTCAACCAACAGTATGTACAATTTTGTGAAAGTTGTGTTCAGGCTTTTTAAATGCCTCTCTGCAATTTCCATGTGAGTTATACTTTTGTTTTTATTATAAATGCATGCCCCTGCCCTTTGTAAACCTCATTAACCACAATTACTGCGGTCAATTGTAGGAGGAGGAAGACTCCAAACCCAAAGCCCCCAAGCGGAAGAGGAAAGGCTCGTCTGCCGTGGGCTCTGATAGCGACTGAGAGACTCGCCCACCGGCCCTGACTGCCATTGTGACGTCACTGGAGACTCAGCCACGGCTCGCTCTGCTCCACCGGTGCGGAGCTTCTGCCTCACAGACACATCCGCTGCAAGGGGTGGGGCTTCCACCTAGCGTCTACCACGACCGGCCGAGGCCAGCTGTGGAGATGTGCCCCTCCCCCCACCTCTTTCTGCTCACTGACGCTCACAAGAGAGCGAGTATGACAGGGTTGGTAGGAACGGCAGCAAGTTAGGAAGCTGAGAACTTCTGTCATCATGATTTAGACAGACCCGACTGAGATGATGGACCGACAGACTTTGATTCTGCCTTATGAAATGGATTGCACAAGTGTCCAGGCTTCATTGGGGGGAAAAATGAAATTTTTGCTCTACTGCCTACCCCCCCCCCAACTACCCGCACTAATTTCTCGCAGATAGCAGTGTGTAATTCCTATTGAAATGTGCCACCTTTTACATCCAGGATCTTCCAAAATCCTCCCCTGTCCCTGGAGACAGGACACTCCTGCACTTCTTACTTCAGTTTTAACAGGTGATATATTTGATGCACACATGTAGTAAGCTGAGGTTGCAGTAGACGGAGTGAGAAATGCAGTACTTCCGAATTACTTATATGTATGTCAAGGGGATCATGGATGGGGACACCATTCAGCTGGCCCAAGTACGTCTCAGAAGATAAAGAATAATGACTAACTCTACAGAGAGCCTCTTCTCTGGGTGCAGCGAAGCTTGGTGCCCTGTTTCCCGTTACTGTCACTTGCTCTACAAACCTCCAACGGTGTGGCTTAAAGGAAATGGACATCCAACACATGAATACAAGGGGTTTTAATTCCTTTTGATTGTTCAATTTTCATATACAAAAGATCATAACATTGGTAATAATAAATATGAATTTAAAATAGAAAAATACATTTTTCTTTAAAGTCTTGTTTGTACAAAAACTTTTTGTCCTGTCATTGTTCAAGGGTAGTGTCATAATAATAAGGAGAAGGGGTCAGTTTGTGTATGTCACATGCAAAGATCAGGTAAAACACACAAACTTCACACCCCCCCATCCCCTGCTAAGTTTTTCATGGTTTTCTCTATTGAGGATAAACAAAACTTTCATTGGTAGAAGCACAGAATCATTGCAAAATGCTGTCAGTAAGTAAGGTGTTTTAAATAAAGTCCTCAAAGCTTTATAGAGCTAAATTCCGTTTAAAGTAAAAGAAGAATGAGTTGTTACAAAAAACCTTCTGTGGGTCTTTACACCGATTTTCCTGTCTAGGTAGAAGCAGGGGGGTCCCGAACCTCAACGACAGCCCTGTGGAGGGAGTTTTGATCAGGATGCTGCCAGAACAACCTGCGTCGTCAGTGGTACGCTTCTCTCTAACGTGCGCGGGTGTGATCCCCTCAGCTTCTTCTCCATCCGTGGTATCCCTCACCTCCTCACGGCCGCCAGACGCTTCTTCAGCAGCAGTTTAAATCGCGCTCCAGTGCTGGAGCTGCGGCCGCTCGCTGGTATCCGAGGCTCGCGCCCGAGGGAAAGGGAACGCGCGCTCCACGTCGCTGCCGCAGCGGGTCGGGAGAAGTTCCCCACCTCACAGAGTGGGAACGAGCGAGTGCGCGGTATAGACACGTGCCGCTCCTTGTCCGGCCGGGGCACGAGCGCGCTGGGGACCTCGTCCTCGAAGAAGAGCGACTCCCGGCGCCGCACGCACGGGCTCTCCCCCAGAGCGAGGAATCCGTACGGGGTCGTGATCTTTGGGAGATGCGGGAGGGACATCGCCGCCCGGGTCACTGGGTCCGTGAGGTCCTCACGCAGCAGATCCCCCCAGGCGGCATGCTCTGGGGGCGCACTGTGCCTTGACCAGGTCATGTGGTACGGGCGCGCATTCTTGGGGGGTCCCGTCCCGGAGCTCTCAAAATCATCGGAGGTTGGTAGGGTACGCGCGCGGCCCACTGTTCCCAGGGGCGGGATGGTGAACTCGGGCACCCGGTCCGGGGTCATGACCATGTCCCTCAGTGATACCGGTGTCCTCCTCATCGCCGCCCGGGAGTCCACCTCGGCCGGTACCGCCCGCACCTGTGACCGGCTGTGTCCCGCAGAGCAAGTCTCACATGAAGCGGTCAAAGCCGTCATACTCACGGGTCCCGAGCCGAAAGGAGGGTCAGCATTGGTGCCATGGGGGGCAGGTGGTCACTCTACTCTTCGCGAGTCGCCGCATTTTTTTGGCAAAAGCGTTAAACGATGTGGAGACTGAGTAAAAAATGAGCTGATCTGAGAGGCCATACACAGGCACACTTATGGAGCGACCGGTTCTAATGAACAAATGGACCAACATGTTTACTGTGTGTGTGTGTGTATATATATATATATATATATATATATATGACGAATGACGTCAGTGTTCAGATCTCTTCTAATGACGTAGCGCCACGCCCCCTACGCCCTCACCGATGGGGACATCACCTGAGAAGCTCAATCATTGTCGAAACTGTTAATGCTAATAATCTTGTTGGTTTATAAGTGCAGCCAAGAACGTTGCTTTCACAAAATTTTAAGACTGAAAATCAGCTCCGTGAAACTGCCCCCCCCCCACCCCCTTATGTTCCGTTTGTGGCGCTTACAGAAACACTAACTCTGTTGCTATTTTACGAGATATGACGTCACTCAGATATGCAAGTTACAACAACAACAATAATAATAATAATAATAATAATAATAATAATAATTGCTCCCTTTTGAAAATTGAACTAGAACAATATATAAAGACTTTCCTACATATAAAGAATAAGGAAGCAGGACGCATATTCAAAATGCTTGAACCGTATGTATCCTCTTACATGTAACTGTAAACCCTGATATTTTTGTTTCTTTTTACTTGATTTTTTATTTGATTTTTTAATTATGTACTGGAGGAGGAGGACTGAGAATTGTATATATATTTTAATGCTATATTTTATTGATGTGATTATGTAAACTTGAGTTTTGTTTGTTGCTGTATTCAAGTAAACACTTATAAAGACATAAAATTGCTTTTTACAATGCACTAGCACGAGTTACCCAGCACTGTTGGGATCAAAAAGAGTTAATGATGGAAAGTTTAAAAATAATAACACATTATGTATTCACCAAACTGTTTTACCATTAAAGTGGTTGTATTTAGTATAATCCTGGTCAAGTGGAAAGGAAAAAACAAATGTGTGTGTGTGTGTGTGTGTGTGTGTGTGCGTGCGTGCGTGCGTGCGTGTGTGTGCGTAGGCGTGTATTTGAATACACAAAAACCTAAACCAGCATGAGAAATTCCTGTTAGCCAAATTACAAGTCTATGGCTGGACAAACAAAGCCATGCATAAAGATCAACCAAACAGAGATTCAGCTTTATAGATATGGACATACGGTATATTTAGTTGTATTTGTTTCTGCTGTGCATAGGTTGTTTGGGCATAGGTTTGAATCCAGCTCAGTCTTTGTGGAGTTTCCATGTTGTCCCTGTGTCCATTTTGGTTTCCTTGCTCGGTCCAAAGACATATGTTTCATGTAAATTGATCACTATAAATTGCTCATGTTGAGTGATTGTATGTGTTTGCCTGTGTGGGGCTTCCCATCCAGACTGTGTCACCTTCTTCCCTAACACCCAGTGGCTTCGGGTTAGGCTCTGGACCACCGTGATCAGTACGGAAAATAAATGAATGGATATTTCTATGTGCGGCTATTTCCTGCTATTCCTGTTTCTGGAATGTGAAGGTTCCTGAATCAAATCCCACTTCTGCTATAGTTCTGATTCAGGTACATGCCCAGACTTGATACAGTAATACTAACTTACTGAGCAAATGGCACTGCACAAAGGAAAACGCTAAATGACCGTATTTTTGAAAATAATTACCTTACGTTTTTAGCGAAAACTTATTTGTTTGTTTGTTTGTTGCTTTCAGGTCGGAACCAACTCGCTGTGAGAAGCGCTGCACTTAGGAGCGTATTGCCGGCAGCACCGGAAGTTTACTTTAACAATTGGTGTTCTGTACCGATGGGGGAGACTACTGGCGGAAATTTGCACCATATAAGCGTAATACACGTAAATAAAATTAAATAAAGGTTAACTAAGGAATCGGAAAAGTGGACACAAAACAGCAGCAGGACACGGGCTCCGAACCGCCATGGAGTGTCACGGCAGACTGTTGGGGAGACCCTAAACAAGACCGAGGAGAAGGAAAAAACCGATTAACCTGGTGAATTATTTACCCAGTCTCTTTTGTGCTTTAATTTGTACGTTAATACATTATTAATAACGTGTACTTGAAGTTGATTTACACTAACATGTGCTGTTGATATTAGACCAGATATTATTTTCCTTGCGGCAAATAGTAAACAATAACACATGGATTGTGTACATGAGTGTCACGTTGGCTTTGTGTTGTTTATATAGTATATAATATTTTACTGAACGTGATATTATTAGTTTATGTTTGTCATTGTAAGGCAGTTTGCACTACTGTAAGGATGGTGTACTGAGCGGGGGCGAACCGTGAGAGAACATTAATGACCAGCGACGGTTACAATGACATATATATACATATTTACCCAGCATTATTTGTTCATCTTAAAGCAAAATATAGTTTTTTACAAGCAATAAATACACCTCTTACTGTAACACAAACTTGTACACAATAGGTCTGATTTCAGGATGAGCATGGCTCGAAAACGTAAATCTAGCTCTCCAGAGCCGAGGGTTTCCCACTTCAAATCCTCGAAGAAGGAGGAATCTGTATTTGACCCTCAAGCAGCCCATATTGCACCACTTGACCCAGAGATCTGTACACCTATCAAAGGAAAGTGCCAGGGGCTTGTGTCAGATACATCTTCATCAGGAAGACGTTCAGCAAGATGTAAGTGTCTGGCATGTAGCCTCTGGCTTAATACTACAGGTGAGGGTCAGAAGAACAGCTGGAGAAGATGTGACCACTACAGTACAATCTAGGTGAAGGTGTTGAGGTACTTGAAAGATTTTGTTTGTAGACTTGGATCAGAGAGAAAATGGACACTTCTTTGTTTACATCCAGATCAAACCCCTTGTGGAGTGGAGTCAGAATACCATTCTAACTCAACACAGTGCCTTACACTGTCTGAGGACGACACCGAGCTGGGTCTGGTCATCACTCTGGGTGAGCTTCCTCTATTCTCACTGTTTAGACACATTGCTCTGTAAAGGCCTGCACTCCAACATTTCATTATTGCACAAATTTAGATCAGTTGAATTTTTTTCAACCTATGCGACAGGTTGTTTCATAGTAATACTTAATGAAATTATTTTTTTGTGTTCTGTCACTAGATGAAAATCTTTGTAGAGGACAAGGTAAAAGGATAAAGAAGGGCATGAAGATGAAGCAAAGGGTGGCATGTGTAGGGAAAGAAGCACCTGTATTGACCGGGGTGGAAGAGGAAGTGGGAGGCCAGGAGGAGCCAGAGGATGACATCAGTGGGCAGCTAGACAGGGAGCTGGAAAGAAAATCACGGCAGCACAACCTGAGCACTGCCAATGTGCGGCGTATCCTTCATGTGAGTCACCATGCAGGACCCACCCATTTTTTTGTTTTTTAACTTAAGGCTCATAGTGCTGTGAATTTGAGAGCCGGTGTCATTTTATAGTTTTAACTGAAATGAACCTGTTGTGTTTTTAAACTAGGATGACAACTGATCCAACTTTCAGTAAAACGCTTGATTGGCTAGTTAAGGCAGGAAGTAAAAATTAAAACCCTTGAGAGCACTTCTCTGTACATTAATGTCCATTTTACTGGCCTTGGTAGCAGACAACAATATCTGGCAGTTTTGTAATAAGAAAATCAGACAGATGCAGTGGCCTCAAAGTTGTCCCACTGAAAAAGAAGTTTTAAGTAAATGTGTTGCAAATCAAATATTCATACATGAATCAGTACAAGGTTTTCTTCATAAGTATTGGTTCCAAAATTATTTTATGTGTTGCCTTAGTTCTCCTATTTGTTGTTTGTTTTACTTTGTAGCACACAATCCAGTATGCACAATATTCAGTGGAATTCACATTGTTCAACTGATTCTTAAATGATCATTTTGTAGACTTTGTGCTTTAGTATGGTATAATGAAGAAAGATAACTTGGGGAAAACCTTGTGTCAGCCTTTGCTTTGGGGAAAAGTACAGGAACAGACAATTCAAAAGAATGAAGTGATTGGTGTCACAAGTCAGGTCATGTATGCCAAAATACACAAGAAATCAAACATATTACTTTAGCACAATTAGAATTCAAGCTTGATGAGCAATATGATTCCACAAATACATTTATTGTAAGGCCCGTTTATACACATGCTGTCCTTCTCCCACAGGAGGTCATCACCAATGAGCATGTTGTTGCCATGATGAAAGCCGCTATTAGAGAGACACAGGATATGCCCATGTTTGTGAGTTTTGACAAACTTCCATACTTTGCGATCATTTTCTGGTGTGCATCTTAACGATTGAACAATGAATTAAAATGTATAAACTGTACTTAGCATTCACTTCTGTGTTGATTTAGATGTAAAATAGTATTTGTGTAACCTATCAACTTTTTAAAATTATTTTTGTCATTCAGGAGCCCAAAATGACTCGCTCCAAGTTAAAGGAGGTTGTAGAGAAAGGAGTGGTAAGTTTTTTTTTTTTTTTTTTTTCCCCCCCACAATGAATTGTTATGATGTCTGCTGTTTGAATTAATGCAGCTTCTCTTAGTCTTGGTGCTTTCAGGTATGTGTGTTTTTTTTGTTTTTTTTTTTTTTTTGTAATTGTGTTTGTCTTTTTTCTGTTTTGCAGGTCATTCCTTCCTGGAATATCTCTCCCATCAAAAAGTCCAGTGAAGTTAAGGTACGTTATATCATTGCATGTTTGTTTCAGCAGAGCTTCAGCTTGCAGTACCTGGGCAGGGAAATGGATGAGTTTAGGAAGTTTATTTTGTAAAGAGCATTTTCAGTCAATTTCAATGAAGTGACTCTTCTGAGATCTTGGACTGTGCTGGCATTGATTTGAATTCCTCTTTTGTGTGAAACACCTTATTTAATTTTCATATACTGGAGTTCTATACATTGCAATAAACAACTTTGAAAAATGAGAAAAGAGTTAAATGAAAAAACAAAGTATAAAAACTTCACATAACTGATGCTGAAATGAAAAGCAAATCATTAAGTGTAAAGCATATTATTAATGAATTTTTAAAAATTCAAAGAAAAATGTATAAAACAACCCTCTGGCTCTAACATATTACACACTTAGATCCTCTTTTTACAAGAAATTAATTCCTTTAGCTTTTTGTTTATATGTTCCCTTTTTTGTAACGACTGCTTTAGCGTTATTGAGGTGGAATTCTGAGCACATATAACATGACTTTTACAAATAGACATAATGGATTATGTGGAAGCTCATGATTTTTTTTTACCCTGCACTGTATTTTTTGCCTCCTATTGGAATTGGTGTACTGTGTAGTAGGAAATGAAGATATTTTATTTAATGAAAGCACTTAATGCTACATCAGCATTTACTTTGAACTTGGAGATGCTGCTTCATTTAACTGTATTACTATCTTTTTGCTGTAGAGTAAATGAGACCATTGTTTGCAATATCTTCGGTTCTCTCCAATTACATCTGGCTTTATTATTTGCTCCAGCCCCCCCAGTTTGTAGACATCCTTTTGGAAGAAGAAGAAGACTCTTCCGACGAAGAGTATTGCCCTGATGAAGATGAGGAAGATGAGACAGCAGAGGAGGTGAACAAAATGGGACTTGCCCTTTTCTATATGCTTTTCTGAGACCTGTAGAGACACATATGACTAAGTTAATGTTGGTTTTGTTTCTCCCCAGACGTTTTTAGAAAGTGATGTTGAAAGCATAGCCTCCTCCCCTCGGGGCAGCCAGGCGGGGCGGTCCAGAACCCCTGTGGACAGCTCAGAGAGTGAGAGGATCAGGAGCAGCAGTCCGAGACAGGTGGCACGCCGGCACCTCTGACACACACCAGGCACACACTCAGCAAAGCTTTCATCCTCTCTGTGCTCATTAACGCATCACTTTCTGTTCTGAAAGTCCAAGCAAACATTTCAATTAAGTTAATCGTATGATTGCACTGAAAGTGTAGCAGCAAACATCATGACTGTAAAAATAAACTCTACTAATATGTTTGTGTGTGCAAATGTTTCTGGACTTTAATTTGGGTGTATTACTTAAAAGTTGAGAAGCATTGCTTTTTGGAAAAGTTCTAGTTCTATTTTTTTGAATGCTTATAATCAGAAACCTTTTTTATTGTAGTACTTTGCAAGAGATGTATAAGGCATGAGTTAAAGTATAACATACATTGCTTTGGCAGGGGTGAAAAAGTGAAATTCTGCATTGACGTATTTGTGAAAGCAGTAACCACAAAAAATGCTAATGCTTTCTTCAGTCATCAAGCACTTTGCTCAGCCGGTGTATATACACTTACTGCAGCTATTTGCTGTACGTCAGTAGGGCACTGTGTAAGAAGGTACATTCTCCATTATACATCCACCATGCAAAGTCAATACAAGCAAAGTTTGTACGCGGCTTTTCATCATCGTTTTGTGGTCTTTACTGCAACTAATATGTGTTCTCAATTACAACTTTACCTTTTTGAACATCAGGTGTCATGGCAATCCAGGCACCTAAGGGTGGAGGCTGTCCCTATGGGTCCCCCTCCTGCCCCCCAGTCCATCGGCCCCCCACGACCTCCCAGAGCTCCACCTGAATGTACTTTCATGGAGAAGCTGCATGCTGTAGAGGAGGAGCTGGCCCTCAGCCCTGTGTGCATGGAACCCTACCAGGTACTGGCACTCCACTGGACACTGTCAGCACAGACATTAACAGCACAAATGATGAAACAGACTCTTGCCACCCTACATTGAGGCTGCTGCCACTTCTCTGTGGAAGTAACTAACAGATAAGGTGGTTAGAGTTTTAACCATTTAAGCCGTTTAAAAGGTTCAGGTTTCCTACTGCCTGTTTTGGCAAGTAGCTCCTGTGGGCACACTGACTATTCATGTCACTTCTCCATTCTGATACTGCCCGATGTTGTAGTAAGACTCTATAGAGGTGCCAAAATCTTTAAGTGAGCAATATGAACCATGTTGATCACATACAGTATACAAAAATATACACAGAATTCATTTCCTAGGCAGTAATAAGAGGATGCTGAATAAATAATACAACAGGTGTCTCTCACACAGTTGACAGCTGATATTTCCAGCCTTCTTTTTCCAAGTGTGCCAAAATCACCAGTTTCTGTCCAATGTACACTCAGAACTCCACACTGCAACAGTCAGTGTTCAATAAGTAATATTTGTAACAACCTACATTAAATATTCTGTTCTCCTGCCTGTCATAAATATGCAGTGATTATTTATATATCACTTTATTTTCTGATCTTATTTATGATAAATATTTTTCATTTATTTTCTCGATCCTATCTGGGATTTCATTACAGTTATTTAAAGATACTTCCTAGAACTCACTCTGTCTCACTTCCAGTTAGTCCTGCTTTTAGTGGTAGCCTTCTGTGTTTACATGTTTTCAGTTGGATAAATATGTTAAACTTCACCAAATATCCCTTGAAGTACAAGTCTTAAGTTTTCCAATATGCAAGTGAATTTGAGCTTATTGGTATCTTTTATTTATGAGCGGAACATTCCTGGCAATCTGCTCCTACAGTGAAATCTCTGAAGTCAGAGGTGTAATTATCATTATGATGCGAACGGCTCTTGCCAAAACTCAGCTTCTTGTTATGTTATAACTTGGTAAAATGTATTAAATAATTTCACCCATGTTCACAAAAACTCTTATGTCAGACTTCTATCTTTACGGATACCTGTACTGTTATTCCATAGTGCATCATATTTTCCTTCATTGAAAGCCATGATTTTGTTCCATGATGTGGAATAAAAAAATTGATTCAATTATTACATTATAACTAACAACAGGATTAAGACGAACATAGAATTTTTTGATCTGACAAAAGTTGCTTCTCCCTCGGTCATCTGTGCATTTGCTCCTCAGAGACAGTCTTCCAATTCTTTTCCTAGACTCTGAGCAGTGCTGGTGAGGGGGAGGACAGCCTGGTGGCCTGTCGAACCCGTTCCAAACGACCCCTGCGGGACATACCCCTTGGTAAGCTGGAGGCAGAGTTGCGTGCCCCGGACATCACGCCCGACATGTATGACTGCGGCTCAGCACCAGAAGACAAGGAGTGGGCCCAGTGGCTTCAGGGCCTCATGAGCTCTGACATGGAGAATGAAGGTGTGTAGAGGATGTTCAGCAAAATGCAACTAATTTGAATGTAAATCATTTAAAACTAGTTTTTTCTTTCTCTCCTGTGAACAACTGTGGACAGAGTAAGAGTGAGATGCTGCAGATATCATTCACTGTCCAGATGAAGCCAGCAAGGTAGAGAAGTGGGGCTATTTTTAGCCGAGGGACCTGTGTGTGTGGCGTCAGACAGTGGCTGTGTGCCTCACACCCAAGGATTTCAGGAGTGTTATTGACTGATGGGGCCTAAATTTGCTTGTTTGCTTGTCTCTTAGCCACTCGCTTTCAGAGAAAGTGGCTCCAGAGTGTCCGTGTAAATGCCAAACTGGTTGATGAGTGCGTGTTTGTGGCGTTTGAATGACGCAAACATTGCCGCTTTTAATGACACTCTTTATTTGCTCTGCTGTCTGTCTTATTCATGGCCTGACCTTTTCCCTGCCTGTTAGTCACTCCCATGAGACCTCACTGCTCTCCCTGTTTCCTCTCTGTCACTTCTCCAAACACGCTGTACTGAGTGCTCACTGCTGGACCCAATTACCATTTGATGCCCTATCTGTGTTTTCCACCAGTTAGTGTTCTGCATTTTCAGCTTTTGATTCCAATTATGGGTAATGTCTAACTCTCTCGGGGAAGAAGCTCCTTCTAACTGTAGTTTGGCTTTCCCTCAACTTTTAAAACTGAAGGGCGAGTTTGGAGTTTGGCAAAGTGTTTCCTGGACATTTTTTTTATTTTTGTAGGAGTTTCTGTTTGTGTATTGTACAGCAACCACTGTCACTGTCTTTCTCAGAAGAAGGTGATGATGACGATGACCCGGAGTATAACTTCCTGGAGGACATTGATGAGCCTGATGTGGAGGACTACCGAAATGACCGAGCAGTTCGCATCACTAGTGAGTGCCTAATTTTGTTTATAAATCCACAGTGAACAATGGTCTCGATCTCCTGAAATGCCTTTATACTCCTATGTTCCTCCAGAAACTGGCATTATGTAGGGGACACAATGTTTTAAAACAAGAGATTGACCTTTGCAGTAAGGTGCTATAAACTAAGTACGACTCCCACCCATGCTTTCTCCCACAGAAAAGGAGGTGAATGAACTGATGGAGGAGCTCTTTGAGACGGTAAGGACTGGGACTTTTAGTCAAATGCTCATTTTGGATCCCACTGTGTCTCTTCCAGATATTTTAAAAATGAGCTTTTCCTTTAATACTCTGTACCTGACTGCTTCTCTGTTCTGTCTCTTTCTCCCTCTAACAGTTCCAGGATGAATTAGGGATGCAAGAACAGGATGATGAGGCCCATGAGGAGGAAGAGGAGAAAGAGGAAGAGTTTCCACCACCAGGAGCTCCCAAATTTAATGTCCCTCAAGCCATCCGGTATTGCATCTAGTTCATCCTCCTGTGCACCTTGCTGTTCTTATCTTGTCATTATTGTCATGGAGTTGTAGAATTTTGCTGCTGCATTATATCCTCACTCACTAACATCATAAATAGGTCTTTTTGCACCATTCCCCCTGGCTTGGACAAATGTGCAATATGCACTTCCTCACTGGTTTACAGGTACTTACAATTGCCGCTGTTACTGTGCAAGACTGTTTGTTTTTCATCTTGCCTGGCAGTTGATTTAATGAGTGACCCCCCCCCCCAATCTCTCACTGCCAATTCAACATTTTCTTTCTACCCCTGCCCTTCCCACCCCCCCTACACTACTTCTGTTGACAAGGTGCTTTCACCACCATCTGTTCTGAGAATGTGCTTTTGTGCACGTATACATGTAAGGACCTGTGTCCAGATGTCCCAGCACCTGTGAGCACCTGCATGTTGGTTATAGTTTGAGGAAACATATGCGTGAAAAGCAGTATGAACGATGAGTGCAGGATATGACCACATGTACACTCACATGCTCATACAGACCTCCCTTTGGGACAGAGCAGCAGAGGAGTGCTGTGTCTGTTTGGGTGGGGAGGAAGAGAGATGCTCTGTCAGTGCTGATCTTTACTCCAGAGCCAGGGGACAAGTCTCATTGACAGCTGAAGCTACAGTACCACTCAACCATGCCCATAGTGGGGAGTTCGCCACCACTGTGGAAAGTCTTCACCTGCATCCTTGCATCCTTCCTTTATGTAGCTCCATTGGTGGCTTGCTCAGTGGCACATGCCAACTTTTGTCACCACATCTTGCTGAAGAAAGTCAAAGGTAGCAGCTGCCTCTGTTCTGCCTGGTCTGTGTCCATCACAGTGTCCCTCTGTTGGAAGGCCAAAGCAGCTGGAGCTTTGTTGAAACACGCCCATTTACTTTAGAAACATAAACTTCTGTGTTACACAGTGAAATCAGTCCATCTTTTCCAAAGTGATTTATTGCTCTGAGATGAACATGAGGCACTTCTGATATGTGACAATGAACTCTATTCTACTCTGCCAGTTTTAGTTTGGATGTTGACCTAGCACAGGGAGCATTGATAAGGGTCAGCAGTTTGTGTTCAAGGCGGGAAAGCTTTTCATCCCTTCAAAGAAAACAATAGAATACCCACCTATGTTAAACAGTTGTGCGAAACATTTCAACAGTTCCTTCAGCTGATGACTGAAAGAAAGCAAACAATGGTAATTTCATTTTATTTGTTTTGTTCATGTGAATCACATCACTTTTGTACTGAAGTAGGGTGTGTGTGCAGTTTTGTGGGCAGGCTGCCTGGGACTGGTGGTGTTCCACAGACATCACTGCACTGGCTACCAAACACATCTGTTTTCTCCACTTGCCTTTGGAAGGGGAATAATTGAGGTGGTCATGATCTCAGAGCACAGCTTTGACGCAGCTCTCTGAATTTGCATCATTAGATCTGGCTGCCCCTGGCTTTAAGGGTCTGTGTGAGGACTGCTGCTGCTACTAGAGAAGTGGCAATTGTATGCGTTTATGTGGATATTTGCGCACACATGCTTGCTTGCTTGCTTGCATGTATGGATGTGTGTATGCTCAGTTTGTGTGCTTTGTACACACTTGCAGCATGAACACATGTAGCCAGTATGTTCATTTGGACTACAATTAATAAAGATGCAGTTATTGACAATTTGCTTAAGCAGAGATGTTCCACATCCCCCTCTGAGTTTTATTTTGGAAATGAGGGGTATAATCGATAGATACATAACTTTTGGTCCCTACCCACACAGCTAAATGCAAGGATCTGGCTGGGTTATTTATTTATTTGTTAAATTTAGCGCAAAGTTTAGTGAGAAACATCTTATGTTGTGCTTAACTGTATATCTACCTTTGTGCTTTATTCCATATAAAAGGAAACTGCCCAACATTTTAATTCAAATAAAATTAATGTTGAGAGAGCACCTGGTATTAGATACGAGGTTAATAATAGCACTACTGGGGTGTCTGATTGACTTCATGTGTTGCATAACTTGTTTACATAGAACAGTGTGTTTTACATACATTTGCTCTTATTAAATTGTTACATTTGGGTCAACTGCTGCTAAACATAGAGCATCAGTGGCCTACATGTGACTATGTGAATATTTGTGCTGGTACTGCAACTAACATTTCATAGAGCATGATAACCACAGTATTGAGCTATTGCTCTTGATGGGGGAACTCCTTTCCTCTTAAAAAGCCTATCAGTTGTATCCAGTTGTATTACAAGGGTTGTAGGAAAATATTAAAAGGACCGAACTTCGTATGAATACAGGGCAGCTTCAATTTCCGCCCTACAGCTACTAAATTGTATGCAGTGGAATACGGGGCTGTTATCCAAAGAGAAATGCCACCTATCCAGATTTCATCAAAATGGTGAGGCAGCTCATCACAGCATAGTATTTCACACACTGCTCAGGGGTCATGGTTTTGTGTTCAATTTTTTAATCTGTTAGTGAAATATTCGTTCAGTTCTGTAATAAATCTTGTGATAATTGTTCTTTTATTCTAATGCAGCCCCACCTTTTGTCACACACTTCTGATTTTCCACACCACCCACCTTGGCACATTAATTCATTTTTTTCATTTGTTCCACCTGCAGACTGGGCTCTGTTAAACTCCTTTAAGACATATTGCTTTCAAAACCCATATTCTGACGTTCTCTCATTCACACATTTTTCATATTGTTATTATTCATCTTTCGTAGGTGACAAATATTGTTGATTGTTATTTAGCTTAATTACTCATCTGTGTGGCTTCCTTTGATTGCAGCTTAATTCTTTTAAAGACCTTTTCAGTTTAATGTTTTCAGGACTTTATTCACTCCTTGTAGTTCCTATAAAAGTATTTTTAGTTCCTTCACTTTATATACCTGACCCTACCACTGGCTGTAGGTTTGAGGAGCCGCTGGCCAATATGCTGACAGAGCGACATCGTGCAGCCAAGGAGCAACTGGAGGCTCTTCAGCAGCGCCGATCTGTTACGGAGAATCAGAGCAAAGTTTCTCACAGTCCCCCAGCCCCGCAGGTGTTGTTGGTGCCCCCACCCTGCCCCCTCATCCTCACTGTCCCACAGAAACTCCAACTGCAGCAACAAATACAACAGGTATGTTCTGTCCTTCAGGTGAACTCTGACACATTATTTCAAGATTAATACGATTCCGTTGCAGTATTGAGCTCTACTGCATAGAAATGACTATCAACTCTGAATTTTCAATCACTTTTTTACCATACAGTCTGTAGCACACTTATTACCTGGTAGCATAGCAAAAACATTAATAATGTCAGAAACTCGATGTATTTAAGACATGTCGCTGGTGTATATGGCATGATACATGGTAAAAAGCAGCTGCACTCACTGGCCACTTTATTAAATACACAAATGAATTACTGGGTGGGACCCACTTTAGTCTCCAGAACAGCTGAAATCAGCAACGCGGTGCTGGGCACATTCCACAGGGTTCCTTGTCCATGCTTGCTTGACAGCTTCATATGGTTTTTGTAAAGTTTTTGGTAGCACATTCATTCTGCTAACATTGAATTCCACCTCATCCCCTATCTCTGTATAGGTTTTAGAGGTAGGAAAAGTGAAGAGTACTGGAGTAAAGTAAAGGCTCTGTCATGCTTGGTGGAACCATCCAGAGATGATTTATGCTTTATGATGTGGGACATTATTATGTTGGAAGTATTCGAGCCTGATCATTATGAGATGGACCTGGTCAGCAGGCAAGATTTTGTACATTCAAATGACATTCAGTTTGGTATAAAAAAACATAATTTGTGCAGAAAAAAAAATTCTCCACACCATCACACCACCATCAGTCTGTACTGGCATTGTGTACCTAATAACTTGGCTGTTGAGTGTATATTACCACTACGTCACGCAATACAGGACGATTTCAGATGCTGTTTGTGGTTTTATGGAGCACCACCTGTGACCTAAAGTGTGCCTGTTGTCTCTTTTGACTGCAGCATGTCCAGCTGCTCACTCAGGTGCACATGCTGAGCAGCTCGGTGAAGGCGCTGGAGAGTGAAGCCAGTACTACACGCCACTTCCTGGTGAGACCTCAGTCTCTGTTACCATGAATAAGACAGGATAGCAGGGACTTGTATAACAGTTGTATGTATCAGCTGTGTAATGACTGTGGCAGTATTGTAAACAATGCAACTAGCACATTTACAAACAGTTACACATCATTCCAGATTGCCTCTCTTGTGAAGGGAACAAAACTGACTGAAAAAGTTCTGATTTGTATGTAAACTCTCATTTCTTCTGTTATCCTGTCCTGCCATGTCCTGTTCCATAGAACACAACTAGTCAATAAATCACCTGTTTTTGTTAGTTTTAACTCCTGTCCCATTCACTCCCTTATCGGTCCCCAGGAAGAGCTGAAGTTGTTTGCCGAGCAAGGTGAAGAGGCCAGGAGCCCTCTGCAGCCAGGCTTTATCAGCATCTTCCGGGCCTGCAACCTGCAGGGTGCCCTGTCCCTCCTGGAGGAGCTAAAGCATTCTCCTGTCTCGGTCCTCCCAGCCAAGCCAGTTCGAACCAACTGTGGTGAGTTACCTCCTGAAAGCACTTTTGAGTGCTTGGGGCTGAGAGAAAGAGTGGCAGCTTTTTCTTGTAGTCTATTATGAACTGATAAGAATTTTGTCTTCTCATTACAGTTCGTTCTTACCCCTTACTGCCACAACAACTGGCTTGGCTGATGGCCACTCGTTCGGTCTTCATGTACCCAGAACTGCTGCCCCATTGCAGCCTTGACCCTGCCCTGCACCCTCCGCGATCCAAGTATATCTACACCCAGGGGGAGGAATGGTATGTTCATATACACATTTACTCTGTTATCTCACCTCCCATTACCTTGCCAAACTTGCATCTCGCCACGTGCTGTGTCACAACGGATTTCTCACAAAAAGCCTCCAGGCTCACCTCTTGCTCTCAACATCCATAGCATATGTCACCACCTATGCAGTTTTACCCCACTATGCCACCACTTTCAGCTAATAATGCCTCATCATTTTTTCAGCAAAATGTCATGCAAACGAAAACTGTTTTGGCTGAGTGCTGAACAGAAGAGAGATTGCTCAGTTGTTTAGTGAGTGCTTTTCTCAGGCTATTAGCTGGTGTTAGGTAGGCAACATTCTTGTTGACCAGCAAAAGAGGATGGATGGATTCTGTCACAGTATATCATATAATATAATACATGCGGACAGAGACTGTACATGTAATTAACTTCAAAGAGCGTTTGTTTTATCTGCTATACAAGTTCTGGATTTTCTGGCTCACTCCATACTGACATACCCCCGTTAAGTGTCCTACCTCACCTCTCGCCTAAAATTTGTATTGGATGGATGTGGGTAATATAACAAGGTAAGACTGTTTGTTAAAGGAACAAATAACTGCTAATTAATAATACAGTAATACATACATAGACACAAATATATTGTGTCCCTCTTGACCATATGTGTTTGTAGGAGCACCACTCAGTTCCTTTACTTATCTCAGCCCATCACAGGACACACAAACACAACAGCACTAAGTCGTCTCATTTTGATAGTTGCATGAATACAAGGAGAACATTACTACTGATAACTGGCTAATTTGTCTCCTTCCTTCTCTCCTCATCAGTCTTATTGTGTTGGGCTTGAAACACTTCAATGAGACAGAGTTGCCATACCAGCTGATGTGTCGCTACCTCATCCGCACGAAAAATCAGGAACAGGTTCGCGGGCGTGTACATAACCTGTGTCTCCGCCGTGCTCCGGACAACATGATCAAGGTGGGTCTCCTCCTGCCCCTCACGTCTTGTCTTTCTGTACTTTTGTTTCTTTGTAATCCTTATTTGTGTTGTTTATTTGCTAGTTCTATATGCAGCATAAGGTTGTTCCACAAATGCCACTGGCATGTTGCCGGGTGAAGCCAGGAGAAGAGCGCCCCCCAGTGGAGAGAGAAGACACCCTTCTTCCCATTTGGCTGCGGGTACAAAAACAATAGAAGCAAAAGTAAAGAATAAGAATGAGCAGTGAGAGCAACAGCAATAGCAGTAGTAATGGTAAAGTCTGCTGAATACGCTGTCTCTTTTTTTAAACAGAAAAGTTTGCCCTTTATCCATGAATACGTATTGAAGACCGACAACCACGAAGGACAGATTTCTTCAGAAAATACCCCATCTGCCTCCTACATCTTCCCACCTGGTACACAGTACCCAGCCTTCCTCCCAAGTGACCTCACTTTGCGATTACATCCTTCTGGCTTCAAGTCACTGAACTCACAGCCTGGTACAAAGCCTCAACTCTTGTGCAGCTTTAGGCCTCCAACACTTCCATCTTTGGTTAAAACCTCCCCAAGCCCCACAGATACTGCTGCCTACCTTGGAAGCAGCTCTGCAATTACTCCCAACCCTGGAGTCATTTTATTGGCCAAAGCTCCAAGTACTCCCATTCAAGGGGCTGTTCCACTGGCTCAGGCTCTGCTCACTCCTGCCCATGGAGCTGTGCCGACAAACACGGCATTATCTGTGAATTTAAACTCAGCGGCTCAGTATTTTGGACCAAAGACTGTATGCACTGTATTACAAGATGTCCCAGCTGCCCCTTCCCCTTCCCTCCTCCATGTTTCCACTGCTGCTTCCAAGAGCATGGCATTCCTCAGACAAGGTGCAGTGAAAAACATAGTGCAAACAACACCGATATACATTGAGAAAGTAAACCAGAAAATGTTTACTCAAAGATTATTGCCTATCCAGCCTGCATCCCCTAGTGTTCCCTCTCAGCCTCTCCAGCTCTTCACCATCTCCTCAGGAGCAACTGCCAACATGTTGAATTTTAGTGTCGAGACAAAAGGAAAAACGGCAGGAGTGCAGAAAACAGCGACAGAGGTTCGTGAGGCATGCAACGTGGTCCAACCCACTGTTATCATCAACTTAGCTGCCCCAGTGGACTCCACTGTTGCTTCTGCTGAATCCAGTTCTCCACCACAAGATCCCGTGAGTTCTCCAAACAGTCCTCTTGCTCAGCTCCGCAAACTTGCTAGACCGTTGCTTCCAGCCCCTCCAAATTTGGGATCTCCCCAGAACAGCCCTCTGAAGTCACTAGATGGCCATGTTTTCCTCTCACAGACCCTACCTTTTCCTCTTGCTGCATCTCCAGAGCATGAGACAATCCCAACCAAAAGACTTTATTCAGCTGCCATGACCATGTCTTGTGAAACCTTAAAGACCAAAATAATTGAGAAGGTTCAAAATGGGGCTGACCCTAGCAGTGACAAACAACACTGTACTGTAAGAACCTCTTGTGGTGCTGGTCCACAAATAATGCAGACTGTGCAACTTGGGCATCATGCCCCCTGTAGTGAAACAATGACCTCTTTAGTCCTTCAGATGCCTATGACCCCCATGAGAGACCTAAATACTCCTGTTGTGAACCAACACCAGAATAAGGATTCTCAGAATGTCATGATCCACACAGGCAAACACAGTGCAGCCCAGTTTGCTCTTGTGCATGATAATAAGGCCACAAATGGAAAACCGTCGACTCTAAATAGTGATACTGAGAACCTTTCAGTGAATTATTCTGGTGGAGCTCATCACTGTAGCTCTCTAGTGTCATCAAAAACAAATCCAGAGGAGTCTGTCACTATAAGGTCCCTAAATGTGTCAAATTATAAAGATATAGCACAGCTTCCCTTAAATATGAAACCATGTGCAAGTAGTTTAGATGAGCAGAGTAGTAGACAAAGATTGCAGTATTCTGTGCAGAGAACTGAAGAATGGAAAGAGGAGGAAGATCATGGAGGAGAAGAATGGGGTGAAGAGGAGAGTGGAGAGGTTTCGGGACCCTTTCTGGCACTTTCAGAATCTTCCAGCAGCCCAAGATCTAGTCTAGACAGTCATGCAGATGCTCTGGAGAGACTGATGGATGTAGAAGAAAATGAGGTTGAAGAAGAGTGGTGTCACTTAACATTAACACCCTATCCAAACAAGACAGGAGAGGCGGGCAATGAAGACACTGAAGCAGGTTCTGGAAAAGTTGTAAATGAAGGACAAATAAGTGGCAGAGAGAGGGATGGTGAAGAGAAGAAAAATGGTCAGTGGACTGGTGATGAGAAGAATGAGAACTGCAGTAGCTGTGTGAACGTACCGCAGCCTGAAGTGACAGCACAACAGCGTTTAACAGGAATGCTGACATTGGCCTCTGCAAATGAGGGGCAGGAGAAGTCTGGGGTAGGAGAAGCTGGAGGGGATGGGCAGACCAGTGGTGGTCAGGGTAATGGGGAGGAAGGAGACCAGCAGGACAATAATGCAGGTGAGAGGCAAGAAGGAAATGGCAATGGAGGATCCAGTGGGGAGAGGGGAGAAGATGGAGAAGGGGGGAAGAAAAGTGGAGATGGAGAACAAAGTGGAAACAGGGAAGGAAATGGAAAGCAGGAGGGCAGTGGAGAGAAGGATGGAGATGGTGAACGAGAAAGGCAGGGTGGTGAGGAAGAGGAGGAAGAGGACTTTGACGATCTTACTCAGGATGAGGATGAGGAAGAAGTGATGTCATCAGCATCTGAAGAGTCTGTGTTGTCTGTCCCAGAGTTGCAGGTAGGTTTGCGTTTAAGGATAGATTTTTTTTTTTCCTCTTATTCTGCTACAAAATGGGTGTTGGTGAAGAAAGTGCAGTGTCTTTTAGGGACTTTATTTGATTATAGTTGGAAATGTATTTAATTACATATGATATGACATGGCTGTTGCTCCAGCTTGCATAAAGTCTGAAGTATGGTGATTTCTTTATTCATTTGTGGTCAGTTAATGATATGGTAATATAATATATTTAAATTTGTGTAGCATTTTACAGTCCTTTCCACAAATAATTATTGATGTTATGCCAAATAAATATGAGGATCTTCATACTTTTATTATGTATGCAGAATCTACAGAAGTTAACTTTCAATAACCTCTGTTTATGTCTTTTTTCTAGGAAACGATGGAGAAATTAACATGGCTGGCATCAGAACGAAGGTTGTGTGGGGAAGGTGATTCAGAAGAGGATAACTCCCCAAATTCTCCCAATTCCCCAACATCTCCTACATCACCAGTATCTCAGAATTCCCAGGAGGAGAACTCTGAGGAGGAGGAAGAGGGTCCACCCAAAGGGGAGGAAATGGAATCTAGTGAAAGTGGGCGGGGGAAACTACCTGGGGATAGTGTTCCACAAGAAGCAGATCCACCTCAAGCCAATGGGAAAGCGGCTGGTCGAGGCCGAGGCAAGTACTGGGTCACTGAATCTACCTACTCAGCATCCATATGCTTGAAATATGCACTCAAGGTTAAACATGTTTCATGAAGCTGATATAAACCTTAGTCCTTTCACCTTTAAGAAGCTACTCTCAATATTATGCAGATTATAAGTACACGTATATGCCGTTTCGGTTCCTGTATGTTGTCTGGTGGCTTCACCCAACATATCATCGTGGAAGTGTCTTTGTTTGGTGCTTTGGCCCAAATGTATTAGCTCCTTTGGCAGCTTCAAGTCTTTCTCTTCATGTTTATAGGTCGTGGCCGTCCTCCCCCACGGAGCCTGAAGCGTAGTCGTCGCCAGGAGCGGGACAGCAAGGATACCTCCAAACTGTTGCTTCTGTATGACGACCACATACTAGACAATGATCCCCAGAGGGAGAGCAAGGACATTGCCTTTGCCCAGGCCTACCTCAACAGGGTGAAGAAAGCCTCTTCGTTGCCTTAAAGAAACCGATTTGCAGTCATTCAGAAAAACTCTGTGGGCTGCAAAGTGCTGATGTAGTTCTCAGTTTTCTGGTGTTACTCCTTCTGTTTGCTCTATTCTTAAATTACACTGCATCCATGGCTTTCATATTGCATGATTAAAGTCACTGTTGAGAATTTCATGAGAATTGAGAATTGAGAATTGTTGAGAATTCATTATACTCCTGACCAACTCTCCATTTACAAACAAATCTGATAGACAGTCTGGATTGTCTCCTCCACAGGTGCGTGAGGCCTTACAAGACATACCTGGGAAGATGGAGGAGTTCCTGGGATTGCTGTATGAATTTGACCAGGGTGGAGAGGGCCGCAGTGCCGTGGAGCTCTTTGGTCAGCTGAAACCTTTGCTCAAAGACTCCCCTGACTTACTGAGGGACTTTGCTGCTTTTCTTCTGCCTGGGCAGGCCCTGGAATGTGGACTGGTACTTACTGATGTAACACTCTGACCCTCCTGTGTGGTTTTTCAGATATGTTGATCCTTTTAAAAACCACTTCTTGCTGCATACATATTGCTAGATCTGCACAGGGACACTAAATTTCTGACAGTAGAAATTTTATATTCAATATATTAAAAATAAAATGTAATAATAAAGAAAAGAACTCTTCAAAATATAGAGCACTCCAACAAATGGAAATTAAGTGGAAGTTGTAGGAGTGTATCTTTTATAGTACATTACTGCGCGTGTTTGAGAGGACACCTTTGTTTTCTCCGGCAGTTCACTACTGTACAAGCAACATCCTGGAAAAATGGCCCAAATACAGGATGCTGTCCCTATGAAAAAGATGATGAGCTTTTTACCCATTTAATCACATCTCAACAGTAGACATTAGCAGTTCCATTGCTTTGTATGGGAGAAATAGTGGTACTATACTGTACATGACTTCTTGCCAAGCTTTTATGGTGTATTTTGCATCACGGAGTGGTGAGAATCTGTATATGCCTGAATTCATAACACAGGACACATGAATTTATGACACAGAACATGTTAGCAAGCAGGCCTTTCATCACATTTTGCTCTTGGTTGCATATTTTGTTCACAGACATGGTTTTTGTCACACTTACTCACTCTCCTTGTGATAAACTATGCAATAACTATGCATAGTTTGCATGGTTTTGGGAAGAAACTTGAGCACCTAGCAACAGCCTTTCTTTGTGGTTAACAGTTGCCACAGAAACTAGCTGAGATTACCTGGTACAGGTAGAGGAATAGTAATTATACCTCAGGAGAATTGCAAAGAGAACAATATGAGTATTAATCTTATGGCAAAAAATTTTTGAATGTTTCACTAAAATCCCTAACCCTAAACTATGCAATAGCTAAGTGATAACTATTCTGTGTAACTCTTCCTGTCTCCAGTTTGCAGAGCAGCAGGCCTTTGAACGCAGTCGTCGATTTCTCCGCCAGCTGGAGATTAGTTTTGGAGAGAACCCAACTCACTACCAGAAGATTGTACGTGCCCTGCAGGGGGGGCCAGACCTTAGTCCTGCTGCCATAGAGGAGGTACATCTAGGAGTGCAAAACTATAGCACCAATCAGATCTAGAACATGGAGTGTGTCAGCAATCTCTCTGTCTCTCTCCCCCAGCTAAAAGCTCAGATGACGTCTCTCCTTAAAGGTCACACACACCTGCAAGGGGAATTCTGGGTATTTTTTGATGAATTGCGTCCACCCCCAGCTCGACCAGGGCAGTTTGAAGAGGCAGTTTGGCCAGAAGAGGGTGGTGCTGTGACTGATGGTGGTGATAGTGGAACTGTGGGTCCAGGGGGAGGAAGCAGTGGAGGGTTTGAAGAAGTCACACTGCCTGATTTAGAGGAAGAAGAAGAGGTTCACAAAATTCCACCAATGACAGCCAGAAGCAGGAGAAGGAAAGAACTCGGCACTCATGGCAATGACAAGGTTAGAATAAATGC
This sequence comes from Arapaima gigas, assembly GCA_900497675.1. Lineage (NCBI taxonomy): Eukaryota > Metazoa > Chordata > Actinopteri > Osteoglossiformes > Osteoglossidae > Arapaima > Arapaima gigas. The sequence goes on from UFQX01000286.1 coordinate 373,122, forward strand.
GCTTAAGAAGCTTCATGTTGATATTCTGGCGTTCCTCACAAAAAGAGTGTAATTTGTTCTTGAAAACCTCTTCTTAATGTGAATTCTCATTAAATTAAATTGAGCTGCAAAACAGTCACTTTTGTTTCTCCAAATACACAAAACTGCTGAATTATTTTGTTAACATGATAGAGTAAGTCGTTTTCAACTCTGGCAACCACTCCTGCAAGGAAAGGTGTGGAAATGGTTTACATTGCCTTTGTCTTTGTATGTCTTTGAACTGCAAACACAGGGAGAGCATGCAAACTCATCACACCCTGAGCCACTTGTGAACACACAGCTCAGGTGCTGAGGCTCCAGCTTCACCCAATGTAACACTGTGCTGCTTTTAAAAAACCAAAGTTCAGAATATCAACTGCTGTGGACATCCTTAAGTCCAGGCTTAAAGCAGTTGTCTTTCTCACCTTATGGAGGGTTTTCAGGAACTCATCACCTTATTAAAATATGGGATGACTGTACTTGTTTTACAGATACAGTTTATCCTTGGTTTTTCTGGACTTTGATTTTACAGATTGTAAAATATCCCAGAAAAAAGAAAAATCAGAAATATTAACAAAATAAACAACTGCCTCTATTGTTAGTGTGAAAAGGTGGCACAGCACCCCTTATTCCCCCCCGGAGTGGTGGTCTCAAACCATATTGGCGCCTTATTCACTGCTTAAAATTTACTGTACTGTATGTATGTTTCAGTTAGTGCTGACTATTTTATTTTATTACTCACATTACTTGTTCATTACACATTACAGTAGGTTATAAAAGTCTTGCTATAGTAGAGAGTGCAGGGCTCCACAGCACCATTGTGGAGGTGGAAAAGTTACAGAAAAATTACATTTTTGATTATCGCCATATCCGAACACCTACTCCCCCCATATAGACCCCCCCCCCAAGATAGACTGTACTGTATGTATGTGTAATTAAAAGTTAGCTGTTAAAATGGAGGTGTTTTGCCACCTACAGGAATGTGACTGTCCAGAGAAGGACTGCTCTTGCCCCTGCCATGATGCTGCCCATGAGTCCAAACTACGGAGACACAAAAGGAAAGGTTGTCCTCACTGCCATAGCAGCAAGGTAACACAAAGGGGCTGATGTTTGTAAAACAGCTGCTCTTGAATTATTGTTTGGGAATTGTTTTTTGTAGTAAAACAATCTGCCCAATATTTGGATTAAATGTTTTTGTTCATATAATCAGCACTGTGAAAACAGCAAAAAGTAACAAAAGTTCTGTTCCATAATTATTACTATGGCTTTATAAATTAAATGGAATTCATTTGAAATTTAGTTTTCAATATATTTTGTATTTTCAAGTTGTTAAACTTTTGTGGCTATTTATTTGGTGTCTAGTATTAGAATTGATCAATGTCTTTTTTATTCATTTGTTATTCTTCATTGATTACTTATCTTTTTAAATCTTTTTTTCTTGTGTTTAAGCTGCTCTGTGTGAATTAATGAAATTTTGTCCTATCCTGGGTTTTTAGTCATCTCTCCTCTTTATCAAACAAAACACTGTATTGCTAAATGTTGTTGTAAAAAGGGTCTGTTAAGTAGAATATATTTTTCCTCTTACTCATTTTTTTTGCAGGTCTCTGACTCCTCCAGAGTGATGAAGAGTCGTGACCCATTGTACCCGGGGTCCAACAGTCCACTGCCAGAAATGAACACTGAAAAGAGAGAAGAAAGAGAAGAAGGGAGGGAGAGGGAAGGAGAGAAAGAAGGAGGCATTGATGCAAATAGTCCACATCCTGGTGTGCATTCATAACTACCTTTTTCTGTGTTCTTATGAAAACAGATTTTAAATGCTTTCTTTATTAATTTAATTTTATGTATGCTGGCTCTGAAAATTTTAAATTGTAAGGTTGCAAATCATTGACTTGAGGGATATTTTATTTTTGCAAATCGAGACATAGGCTCATGGGATGGCCCACAGATTGACTCTGTCCCCCACTCTGAAGAACGAGATGAGGAAGAGGATGAAGAGGACGACGAGTGGAAGGAGGGTGAAGGAGAAGGCAGCCCTGTACCAAAAAAGTGCAGAAGGGATAGAGAAGATGGAGGAGAGTGTGACGAACCTTCAGTCTTGCCTTCTGGGGAGAGAGACATATCAGCAGTATCTGCTCAACCCCGTTCCAGCACAGACCCTCCTGTCTGTGCAAAAAATATATCTCTCACTCCCAGTGGAGAGAAAGTCATCCTCTGGACAAGGTTAGCAAGAGACAGGAATTGGCCTTTACAGCTGAAGACAGCTGGTGCAGTGGCATTTTGTTGTCAGAAATTGATTTTTCATTTTCATTTTTGGAAATGTCAAGCTTCATACATCTGTTTTTCTTCTACTACTAATATTTGTCTCCCACTGTTTGTCCTTTTCTGTGCAAAAGAGAGGCAGACCGTGTGATTTTAACAGCCTGTCAACAGCAGGGAGCCAATCAGAACACCTTCCAGGCCGTCTCTGCCCAGCTTGGGAACAAGACAGCCAACGAGGTACACAGAAGTGCACTTCTTCTATATTTCAGGTGTAACAAAACATAACTTCGAATTGCAGAGAAACCATTAAAGCAGAGATGATAAAAATATTTTAATCTATTGAGCTGTATAATGTATTAGTATTATATAGTACCTTTTATATTTAACGTGTAAAGTTAGAAGCCCTGCCATCCAGAAGCAGAAATGTGTGAATTATAAATTGCTAAATTCAATATTTTATATAAGTATACAAATATGTTTGTTCTTTTATTTAAAAAACTGTTAAAATAAAGTAAAATTACACATATGTACTGTTCAATTTGAAGGCAATTATAATAAGTGTTTCTTCCTTCTTCAATGTTTGTGTGATTCACTTGAATCAAATGATAGCAATAAGAATATGTATCATTAAACTACACTGAACATATTCAGCTTAGAGCTCTTTTGGGACTGTCTTCTTCTGTACTGTATTGATGGTTTTGGGCTTGATTCATTGATGTTCCTCTGCCTTAGTGAGACAAGTGCTTTTAAGGCTGTACAAAATCAGACTGTCTGTGAAACCAGCATGACTCACCAGAATTTCCTCTGGTTCAGGTATCTCGTCGATTTCGGGACCTGATGCGATTGTTCCACACTGCAGCACGACAAGTCAGTTCAGAAGACGAGGCCAGCAATCCTGAGCAGCAGTCAGCCACTGATGAAGAACTGGACTGATTAAGACCTGTTAAAATAACAGGAAGAGCTGTGCCCACAATGACAGGAGAGATGTTTTAGGACAAAGAGGTGGACAGAGAGTGAAAGTCCAATGAACTAAAAAATTGTTCTGCAACTTCAGAGAACGTTGAGTATTTATACAAATAACAACAGTGGCAGAAGTTTTTGTGTTTAGACATCAGTGTTATAATGATGTGATTTCTGAACAAACATTCTAACCCGATCACCAAGAGTAGCAAAGCAACACCAGCAGAAACCCAGTCAAGAACATTGCCAATAGGCTTTAGGCCTTGGCTACCAAGCTTAACTTGCACCACGGGGTTGTCACCACTGACGTCTGCACACTGAAGATCAGCAGATCTTGATCTATTGGAATACATATTTGTCCTGACCATCAAATGGTCTTGAGTACACCAGCTAACATTTAAAAGATATTTGTAGTTTCTAAAAAAAAAAAAGTTGATATTTATACATAATGTGTATATATAGTATTAACTGGGGTTTATATCTCAGGTTGTACAGTCTGTTTTAATATTCTACTTTGTTTTGGCATGTTTTATTGTGAATGTAATAAACTGTCAGAATATGTCCTGCAATAATTTAAAACCGAAATGTGAATAAAAGTATAGATTTTTTACTGTACAAAATTCCAATTATTTTAGTCACATGGCAGCATGCTTGCACTGAGGTGTTTTGAAGGACAGTTTGAGGGAAATATCAGAAAGATCAGAAAAGAGTTTACTGAAACAGCAGCGGTCCGAGGCAATTGGAACGTCACTGCGCTTTATACCCAGGGCATTGCCACGCCTCCACAGTTGGAGCCGACAGCCAATCAGAGGCAGGTGAATCGCTGAGCACCGCCCCCCCGCCTCACGACTCGCCCACTGATATCGTCCATTGGCTGCCTACCCCCACAGAAGCCGTCCTTTATTTCTCAGGACAGAATACCGCCTTTCCTCGTCAGACAATAAGGCCTCAAGTTCCCCCCCCTTTTTTAACCGTCTTTCTTACTTCGGTGCGTTTTCCTATGAAAAGCCTGCCTGGCATTTCGTCCGTGTTTCCCGCTACCTCGGTCGCAATGCTCGCACTGCTCACGCTGTGGGTCGCTGCGTTCGCTGCGGCCAGCGACGTGCTCGAACTCCATGACTCCGACTTCCACTATTCGGTGGCCGAGCAAGAGACCATGCTGGTGGAGTTCTTCGCGCCGTGGTAAGACCCCCCCCCCGCGTTCAAAGAAAGTCTTCAAAGACGCCGTTCTACCAAATATGGAGGACGAAATGGCAGAGCCCTCTGCGGAAATAAATGGCCAAGCAGATTTTCGTTCAGCCTCAAATGAGTTGTAGTGATGGCGGTTTACACGAATAATCTGTTACTTGGCTGTGCCTCACGATATCAGTCTTGAGACGTCAAAATCACTCTTCTGGACACCCCCAAATTTATAATAATCAATTTGAAACTGATTAATTTACAACAACTTACATTTGCAGCTGAAATGTTCGAATGTTTTCGATCTGCATATATACAATGAGATGCCGTGATTCCTGGGCTTACTAAGATGTCGATGTATCTGAGAGTGACTGTTAATCGTCCGATTGATGGTTTTCTCCAAATCGACTCACAATGTGAGGTTTAAACACCGAGCTACTTACTATTTTATGCGGGTGGGCAGTTTTGCTTCGCTTCTTTCGACTTTAAGGCAGCAGCTTTAACCACTATGCTGCCTTCTGCTCTCTTCATGCCTGGTTTTTCTTGGTCTGACACTGAATTCAGACATCCATACACACCCTGACCCTTAAATATTTATTTGTGAGGCTCTAAGTCATGAGTTTGTACAGGATGTTGTAAATATTATACCATTAAATGCTGCTACACACGTAGCACCAAAAACACTTATTTTCTGTTTTTTTGTGTGTGTGTGTGTGTCCACATTCCTTGTATGTGTTTATGTCACACTCAGCCCTCTGCTTGCATTGGATGTTTGTGTCCCTTTTCAGGTGCGGCCACTGTCAGAAACTGGCCCCTGAGTTTGAATCTGCCGCCACACAGCTGAAGGGGATTGTCCCCTTGGCCAAGGTGAGCCTGTCAGGGAGACTGTATAAATTCGCCTCACTCACCTCACTTTACTATGTTCTCATCTTCAGCAACTGTTCAAGAAACAAACACAATTTCAATCAGAAAGTGGTTTATTCAGCACACAGAGGGTTACAATACAAGTACTGCAATGCAATAGGGAAGCTTTAAGCAGAGCTACAAAGAGTTCCCAGGCAGTATACTAAGGGTCGCCCCTAATATGTTAGTCTTAATGTATGCATGGTTAGCTCTGATCCAAAATAATAAAGGCTGAAACATTGCCGACCGATCAGAAATATTTTAAAAAATCATGGGGATGAGTGGGACTAAAAAAAAAAAAAGAAAAAAGAACTTGCAATTTTGGTTAAGAAACCATCAGGGTTGAAAAGGCAGTGAGAAACCCAGTATTGTGAGGTATGCAAATTGAACAAATCAAAAGGAATGGGTGCTTTATGACTTGAAAGCATCCCCCCCGAATCACATAACAAATGATCAGCTGCCCAGTCTTGTATTTACTCATTGTGCTGCTTGTCACATTTTCTGCTTAAGTCTAACTTGGAATTAAAATGAAATTGAAGAATGCATTTTGTTATACAGCAGAAGGTCAAGTTCAGTAGTTCAAAATGACTATTCTCAAATCCATAGTAGGAAGACAGCAGCTAATGGGAAAACTGTGTTTTGGGGGGGGGGGTTGCTGTCAATGATGCAGCCCTCTGTAAATCGTTTGGAAAGTTAGTTACTTGCTTGTAATGCAAGTGCATATGTAGTGCATATTAAGTTTTTATTGGGTCTTCCTGAAGGGCTACTGACAACAAACTATACAGTATCTCCAGCATTTATTCTCACCCACTCAATATTGATATCCACTTGACCAGGTCATGGTGATGTGGAGCCTAACCAAAACCATATGGTCCAAGGCTACAAATGGTGCACCCCAGATGGAATGCCAGTTTATAGTATTCACAGTTCCTGTAGAATAACTTTTCTTAAAATTATATTATACTGACCTGTCTCTACAAACATTTTGCTTTGCATTTTGCTTTGTTTGATGCTTTATGACCTTCATCTCATTTCTGTCCCAGTAAACAGACTGTTTTCCACTGTCCTCCTCAGGTTTAGGTTGTTAAGGACATTTATATTCTCTTTGCCTCCCAGGTTGACTGCACAGCAAATTCAGAGACTTGTGGACGTTTTGGAGTCAACGGCTATCCCACGCTTAAAATCTTCAGAAATGGAGAGGAAGCTTCTGTTTACGATGGACCTCGTAGCGCAGGTATTCTGTCCCTACAGCAACCAGTTAATAGGCTCAATGTATGTCCGCACTGATGGGGTTATTCATTCTGCTGTTTGATGGTATTTCATTGATGTATGATTTGTATTATTATTATTTATTTTATTTTTTTTAACAAAAACAAAATATCAGACAATTGACCAAAAGCTGGGCTGGGTAATTTATTTGTTCATGTGTTCTCATTTTTTTTCTGGGACTGAACTGCTTCTTGGTGCACAGAGGGCATTGTCAGCTACATGAAAAAACAGGCTGGTCCCAGCTCAACGCCTCTCTACAACCAGGAAGCCTTCGACACGTTCATTAACAATTTTGATCCTAGTGTTGTTGGTGAGTTCTTTTTAGGTGCAATGAATCCATTGACAGAATTTTGATTATATGCTCACTAGTTCAGTGTCTCAAAGTTTTCTCCTCAGTTTTGAATTTGTTGTGCTGGGAGGTTGATGTGTAAGTTTTTTTTGGATTTTGGGGTTCAATGTTCACTCTTTAAATATGGTAGGGTTAGTGCCGCCGAGTTTGACAACTTGTGTACCACTTTAATGGTTTCTGAAGTAAGGGAAGGTACAGATGTGGTTTCTACACATCTTCCACACGTCTGTTGGAAGGAAACTCATGTGAATTATTCTACTACTAGTTGTATAATTTCATTTTAAAAGTATTTGAAAATTTTAAAATGTTAAATAGCTTTTTTTTTTATCTATTCAGCTTTCATTATCTGTTTTGGTCTGTATGTTTGTCTGCTTTGTCTCTGTGCTTCAGGGTTCTTCTCTGGAAGTGATAGCGAGCAGCTAACCGAGTTCAAGAAAGCTGCCAGTACTATGAGAGACAACTTTCGCTTTGCCCACACCACAGACCGGAAACTAGGCCTCCAGCATGGGGTAGAGGCAGAGTAAGTAGGCGCAGACATAGAAGGGAACAGACACGTGCTATGAAGGACTGACTGGAGGAATCCTGTATGAGAATTTCTAATGTGGTAGGAATGCAACTGACAGGCACAAAAGATGGTGAAAAAATGTTTGTTTGGGGAAAAAAATATGGACACAGTACAAGTTCAGTTCAAATCTTTTTTACCCTTCTCTTTACCATCCAACCCAAAACCCCAAATAGGAGCGTGTTGCTATTCCGGCCTCCTAGACTCACTAGCAAGTTTGAGGAGAACGTGCTGAAGTTCAGTGATCCCATCACGGTCTCCTCACTCCGTAGGTTCATCAAGGACAATATGTGAGTGTTTTGTGATACTGATGGTTTCACATTCTTTCTTGCAACTATGGGGGGTTGTTCATCTGAAATGCTGTATGTTAGCCTAGACAAAGATTACAGTTTAGTAAGCAAATTATTCTTAGATTTTTAGGATCCCAATATGTGTATTAATTGTTCTCTAATTTTGTTCAGATATGGAGTGTGTCCACATATGACCATTGAGAACAGAGACCATTTGAAGAACAGGGATTTGCTGACAGCCTACTATAATGTGGATTATTTGCACAACCCAAAGGGCTCCAACTATTGGAGGAACAGGTAAGTGAAATTGATTTTTAATTTGTTCAAATGAAGGTAGATTTTTTTATTTATCATCTATGTTTGTTTGAACCTGTTAAGTACATACTCATTGAGTACATGGCAACTACTCCATCAACCTTCCCTTCATTTCAGGGTAATGAAAGTGGCGTCACAGTTCCAGTCTCGAGGCCTGAGCTTTTCAGTGGCGGATCGGCAGGAGTTCCAGGATGAGCTGGAGGAGGAGTTTGGCATTTCCTCTTCAGAAGCAGACGAGTTGCCTCTGGTAACCATCAGGACAGGGGAGGGCCGCAAGTACATCATGCACGAGGAGTTCACGTGAGTCTCAACAAATGATCAGTAGTCAGGTTATATTCTGGCCTCCCTGTTGAAGTATGAGATGCGTTTTATCTAAACTTCATGAAATGAGACAAAAGGGACACATTTTTAAAAAGGTGATCTTCAAAGTGTGGAGTCATCTAAATTATTTACATTTTTGCAGTTTTTTTGTCTTTTCACCTCTTAAAACCTGCCAAAGTCAATTACTGAAGATACACAGTGAGATGTCTGCTCCTCTTATTCACAAAACATGCTGAAATTTTTTCCATCTGTCAATGGTTTTGGGAAGGTCAGTGTCATATTTGTGAAAACATCTCACTGCTTTTACAAGAAACATCCTAAATTTCCCCTGTAAAATTAGAAGGTCCTCTAAGGAGTATCGCACTACAGGTACTAGATGTTCTCCCTGCAGGGTATAGTTCACTGGTTGAATTTATGGCCCACTTCTTTGGGTTAAAAAAGGAATAATGGATGTCTTTCCCCAGACAGTGTGATCGGTGTGAATAGTAGAACAGACCACTGCACTCTGTGATGTCCACAAGCTATTTGTCGTAGGCGAGATGGTAAAGCCCTACAGAGGTTCCTGGAAGGTTATTTTGCTGGCCAACTAACACGTTACCTCAAGTCGGAGCCCCCTCCACAAAACAATGCTGGTCCTGTCAAGGTGTGCATCTATCTCCCCTGTTGTTTAAAATACTGGATTTCACATTATTCACTGTGTAGTATCAAAACTTGCACATTCTTTCTATTTGTGAAATAAGTTTTGTTTTTCTGTACACAGGTCGTGGTAGCAGAAACTTTTGAGGAGATAGTTCATGACCCAACAAAAGATGTGTTAATTGAGTTTTATGCCCCTTGGTGTGGACACTGCAAGAACTTGGAGCCAAAATACAAAGAACTAGCAGAACAGGTGAGAATGCGTAGTGTAACCATAAATAAAATTCAGCGATAATAAAGGTTGATCTAAGCATCAAACTGTATTATAGAACCAGATATGAGAAGGTTAAAAACTTGATTGTTCTCCTGATGACAGCTTGCTGATGACCACAACATTCTAATTGCCAAGATGGATGCCACTGCTAATGATGTTCCACCCAACTATGACGTCCAGGGGTAAGGCTTCAGTTCACATGCTCATGCTTGTCCTATCATAAACACTGCACCGTCACTTTTAATCCCGTCCAAATGCAGTATTGTCTTTGCAAATTAGATACTAGGCTGCTTCTTATCTTTTCTTTATGATAATGAGATTTCCTGTTTACTTATTATTTGCAGCTACATTCTCTCTTATTGCATAATAAATTCTCACCTGTTAACTATTCTCAACTCTGTTATATTCATCCCAGTTTCCCCACGATCTACTTTACAAAAGCAGGAAAGAAGGACTCTCCTATTCCATACGAGGTGACATTCTACCCCTCCAGTACTGGCACACTTGCATAAATACATATACTTTTTTGACATTAATACCCATAACTTCCAGTCATGCCTTCTGTAATGGTAATAAAACTGGTAAATTATAAATAATTTCTGCATAAGGACCAGGTACTGAACTTGTCTTCTGTGTTTCCAGGGTGCTCGTGAGGTGAAAGATTTCCTGACCTTTCTGAAAAAAGAAGCTACGCACCCCCCTGTACTGAAGGTCACCAGGGATGACCTCTGACATGGGGGAGAAAAGGAGGATGAGGAGTAGAAAGAGTGACAGAAGACAAGTTGGTAGAGAAGTGCTGCTAGTGTTTGGGGCTAGGATGGGCCATCCCATTCTCAATGAGCGTTTCAGGTTCTCCCACTCATGGTTATGCTGGGCAAACAAGACAAGTAACAAACACATTCAAATAGTGTTCCAATAGTTTTTAAAAAGGCACAACATCTCTACAACATTAAAAAAAAAAAAAAAAAATTTTGCTGAAATTTGCTGGAAAATGACCTCAGAACCAAAAAAAGTGACTTGAACAAGCGTGAAGAAAAAAAGGAAAAAAAAAACGTAGGTGTCTGTGTGCCTTCATGTCTGATTTATCGCACCTATAAACAAGTAACACCCGTGTACTGTTTATTCTCAGCCATTTACCAGAACAATGGAAAGGCACCCAGAAAGAGTTAAGCTCAACTTAGCATTATACATTCTGTTGTTGCCATCTGTAGCTGTCAGTCACTAATAGTTAATGTTTTTGAGAACAGGTGTGTGCGGCTGAACGTGTAAATACACCTGTGTTTTAGGAGGTCTGATCAGACACTACAGGGATTCTAGTGAATGTTTAGATTCAGTAGGTTTTACTGAAGTAGAATTTAGTATTAGTGTTAAGCTGTTTCAGGAATTGCTGTTACATATTAGTTTTTTTTTTGTTTGTTTGTTTTTTTTGTTTGTTTCCTAAGCATCCTATCTAAAAAACTGATATACTGCACTGAATTGAGGTGATGTTAAATGGGTTAAAACAGACCACAATGGCCCGAAATACCGATTTTATACTGTTAGTGGGATAGTATTTGGTGATATTTGTCTGTACTGCAGTTTTCATTAAAAATCAGATTTTTACAACTTAAAGAATGGCTCTGAGAATCTGTATTCTAATAGTGTGTTTAGCATTTTAGGGGTTTTGTATATCGATAGGAAAGCTGGTATGTGGCCATAAATTCACAATAAGGCTACGGTTCCGTTGGAATACGTGATTTCTTCCTGAAGAACTACAAGTTCCAAGATGTCCCCCTCTACGCATGCGCGTTTGTCATCGTAATGAACTGGAAACGGAACAGGAGCGTAAGCGCACATGTCCACAGTCGATTTTCCTGTTCCATATTTCACCTACTTTTAAACTGTAAACTAATTTGCAGTTATATAGGTTGTCTGTACTAAGCTTTACTCTTCGTATGTTCTGTTTCTGCCATTTCATTCAATCTTTAACCCACGTTATTAGGTGCCGGTCGGTCATACAAAGAAACGAACAGGCAACGCTTTCGCTTCCGCCGCCTACATTTTGATTGGATAGAGTACTTGTCATTAACCCTTTTGTGGTCGCTCATTGGTTGTCTTGCACGTTCACTCAGCCGTCTGCGAGCTGCGTTTTTTGTGCTCTACTCAGAAGGTTCCAGTCGGTTGTCTCGCACGCGGAGTCAAAATGATGGGAGGACCGGTTCTCGTGTTGAGTGAGTGTTACATTTAGCAACCAATTTTGGCTCATTTCATTTGTAAATGTTTAAATCCTCGGATAAAAAGGTATATATCGGATTTTCGGCCGTGGTTGTGTACCGTTATTTACCGGTTTTTCAGGGTGACGGAGGGTTGCTGAATGGCCAACCCGCTGGGCCTGTGGGGATAGACTCTTACACTCGCGTTTACAGTCGCTAGCTGTATCTTGCTGGTCATTTTCGGTTATTTATTTTTTATTGAACATTAATAAAACCCCTGGACTACGTATATCCCCTTCGTGATCAGAAGCTAATTTGTACCGTTTTATGGGGAGGTAGGGTCCACCCAGCAGGGAAGTGTGCAGGTCCCTGGGTGAGTCGGCGAAACTGACCGTAGTAAAACGAGTATTAGTTTCTTTGCACATACAAGCAGATCTGCTATCGAGTGGCAGCTGTGTGTGTGTGTGTGTGTGTGTGGGTGTGTGGCGCCCTGTGGGTACAATTATTGTGATAACACCATACCTGTCAGGACCATTGTTGAGAGTCACTGGCTCTAGTTTTGTCTATTCGAAATACACTGGTTCATAAGGCTGCACCTTCCTGACTAGTTCAGTGACTCCCTGTCTGAACTCTGAGTTTTTAGTTCGGATTTCTTCTAGTTCTCTGTTCATGTTAATGTTTTCATTTCTATACAGCACAAAATTTTAAATAAGGATGGGTATTAATGAATACAACCAAACCACAAAGTTTGGGGCAACATGGCTTGTGTTTGTAAGCACCTTTTATAGCTTTTCTGATGTATAATTTTTCAAAAAAAACTTTATTTCTTACTTTATTCCAGGCCAGAATGTAAAACGGGAGTCTGGGAGGAAGGTCCAGACAGGAAATATCAATGCAGCAAAGGTGAGACAGTTTACATGTTGTATGCAGCTGTCTGAAGTGCAGCAAGAAACTGTTATACAGGGTGATTCAAAAGAATTTAACACTTTTATGAATTTATTGGTCAGTTACTAAGTATCTTATGAACATGTTGTATGTTCAGCAGATGAAGAAAAGCTGAGTTACTTTACAAATTGGTTTAGACAACTTATTTGATTCTTAGTTACTGAGTAATTTATGAAAGGGTTTAGTTCTTTTTGAATCATTCTATATAACTGTTTGGATGCAGGTATTAAAATGCTTTATTTTTAGTTTTTTATTCACTTGGGCCAGCTCTTGAAGAGGAAGGGCTGTTATTGCAGCTCAGGATGCCACACATTGCAAGATCTGTGCAATAGAAGTTGTGGATAGTAGAACATCTTTAGATTATTAAATAATCAAATGCAACCCAATGATAAATCTTGCAACAAATTTATATCCCATATTTTTAAGCAGCACTCGATTTACTAGAACCCTACCCATTTATTTACTTAGCATGAGTGTAGTTGTGTAGAGTATAGAGAAATCATGAATTCTCTTTACTATCAAACAGACGATAGCAGATGTCATCAGGACCTGTCTTGGGCCGAGAGCCATGATGAAGGTACGTCATTAATCTGTATTATAATACGAGTTTACTGTCCGAAACGGAACTGCTGTGAAGACACGATTCTTTGCTAGAAAACAAAAAGAATTTGCCTTAACCTGATATCTCAGCTATATTATACTCGAGTTGTTTTTTTAATGTTCTGCTCCTCTGTTGCTTTGGTGGGGCTTTTTTGGAAGCAGCCAGTAATATTTTTATTACAAGCCCCAAAAAGCAGTTTAATTGAAAACTCGTCTAGCAAACCTGTATTTTGTTATGGGATAAAGTTACTTGGCTTATGTTGGTAATTATTAACGTTTATTTTTTGTTCCCTATGTGCACAGATGCTGCTTGATCCCATGGGTGGTATTGTAATGACCAATGACGGCAATGCAATCTTGAGGGAGGTGAGTATGCTATGACTTAATGTTAATCAAACAGTATTTGTCCAGTGATCAAATGCATGTTACCTGTTCCCTTTCAGAAGTGTTGAGTCCATTTTGTCTTTTTTTCCCTTATAGATCCAGGTACAGCATCCAGCAGCCAAGTCTATGATTGAGATCAGCCGTACGCAGGATGAGGAGGTTGGGGATGGGACCACCTCAGTCATCATCCTGGGTGAGTGTGTGCTGTTGCAGACGTGACCACAGCAATCTGTGATATACAGTGAGCGTTCTCACACATTGGGCTTTACAGGGAATAGGCTCTCTTATAATCCATACACCACTAAAGGACTTTTATGGGGTCAGTGGGACGCACTGACCAAAAGAAAGCGTTAGCTAACGTGGAAATAGCAGGTGCTTGATGAAAGAAACACAGAAAGACAGTCCTGTATAAGTTTGAAATCTTGTTAATACAGTGGCCGTTATACAACTAGATGTACTGTAATGGCTATGTTTACAGAAATGGATTCGGAACCATTTTCAATTACATTGAAAAAGAAATCAAAATCAATTTTTTACATGAAATACTGGCACAGACAGTAAAACAGATTATGCTTGTGGTTAAACATGATGAACTGACATTTTTTAAAAATGGGCATAGCTCAAATGCGTGTGCATCTCAACACTGTAAATAGTGAAGACAAGTCTTTTCCTTGAAATAGCTCACATCACAAGTGAGGTATACTGGAATGTCAGATAATCCAGAATCTCCTGTAATATTCTGGTGTACTTATTGGTTAATTGACGCTGATGTGAGTCAGCCTGTGTCATGACTTCTGCCTCCTTCACTAGCGGGTGAGATGCTGTCTGTGGCCGAGCAATTCCTTGAGCAGCAGATGCATCCTACTGTGGTGATCGGTGCTTACCGACGGGCCCTGGACGACATGCTTAGCACACTTAAGGACATCAGGTACGTACTTGCAATTACCTTGGGTCTCATGTGCACCCTCCTTTCATGTTTGACTTTTTTTGTTACTCTCAGATATAGTGCAATTGCAGTGTAGCTTAAAATGTTTTCATCCTGTTGTAGCACTCCCGTGGATGTTAGCAACCGTGAAATGATGCTGAAGATCATCAACTCTGCCATCAACACGAAGGCACTGAGCCGTTGGTCAGAATTAGCCTGCAACATTGCACTGGATGCCGTGCGCACCGTGGAGATGGAGGATAATGGCCGTAAAGAGATCGATATTAAGAAATACGCCAAGGTGGAGAAGGTACAGGCAAACAACATTCATTGAATTACTTTTGTTCTTTTATTTTTCCTGTATCTACAAACCAGTAATGCTGCTTTAAATTATAGGGCATATTGATTGTATCAATACATAAGTAATTTCAGCAAGTGTTTCTGCCCTGCAGTGTCTTTTGTTAATGTTATTATGCATATTTATCAATATGTATCCTGAATATTGAGCTTGGAGGGATTCAGGAGTTTTGCGTTGTTTAATTAGTACTAGCAAACAGTGGTTTGACTCATACATAATGTGTCATGGTCTGTACCTGTGGTTTCGCTTACATGAAGGTTCCTGGAGGAATCATCGAGGACTCCTGTGTGCTGAGGGGTGTGATGGTGAACAAGGACGTCACACACCCACGTATGCGGCGCCTCATTAAAAACCCCCGAATTGTTCTTCTTGACTGCTCCCTGGAGTATAAGAAGGGCGAGAGCCAGGTACAGTGTTGTTCACCACTGTCTCCAGCATTTATTTTGATTACTCAGGTGTCCAGTATTAGAGGGACTTACCTGGACTTCATATATATAATATATGAAATATATGTCTGACTGGGTTTAGTAATGACATCTTATGTTAACATCTAGAAAAACATGATTTATTGCTTAGCCTGTGAATGCTTAAAATGTTAGCTGCTTGTGATTTAATTTGATTGCAATAAAGTTATTTTTAATACAGGAAGCGTATTGAATGTTGGTTTCCAATAAAGCAGATGACCCCATGCTGTCAAATGACACCATTACAGCATTGTCTGGAAAGTCTTAAGGTTATCTGATTCTTGTGGTGGTGGCTTCTGTTTTGCATATTTAGATGTCTTTGACATATTTATGTGCCCCTGCTGAGGAAAACGTTGACCAGGCCTCCATCTCTTTCACTCTTGCCCCAGACTGATATTGAGATCACCCGTGAGGAAGATTTTGCAAGAATCCTGCAGATGGAGGAGGAATACATCCAGCAAATCTGCGAGGACATTATCCGCCTCAAGCCTGACCTTATATTCACTGAGAAAGGCATCTCTGGTACTGTGGCCACACAAAACATTTCATTCCTTTTCCTTGTGGCCTTCTGTCTGTCTTGGATGTCTATGCCAGTTGTCAATGACTTTAGGTCATATGTTCCTTATTGTCATTAAACCACTCCCTGCACTGGTTTAATGTTGCTTATGTAGTAGATCTACATAGTCAAGTGCAGCCAGTGGAGAATAGACTGGAGGGATCTCTGGGTCTTGTGCTGAAATTCCTTGTTTCTCTCTGTACTGTTTCTGCCAACCCACCCTCTCAAATAGACCTGGCTCAGCACTACCTGATGAAAGCCAACATTACCGCCATCCGTCGAGTTAGAAAGACAGACAACAACCGAATTGCCAGGTGAGTGTTGTGTCCTCTGGCCTGGTTTTGCCTAAGAACTGACTTCACTACTGTCTTGGGTACATTATGTGCTTTTGTTCCCTTTTATACCATGCATATGAACTGAATTTGACCAATTCATTGTCTACCCTTAATATTTACTACATAACTCCATCCTCCCCCCAGAGCCTGTGGTGCACGTATTGCTAGCCGCACAGACGAGCTCCGAGAAGATGATGTTGGGACAGGGGCGGGGTTATTTGAGGTCAAGAAGATTGGGGATGAGTATTTCACCTTTGTGACCGAGTGCAAGGACCCCAAGGCTTGCACCATCTTGCTGAGGGGAGCCAGCAAAGAGATCCTTGCGGTGAGAATGGGGGGGTAAAATGGCAGCAGTAAGATGGGCGTTGCTGAAGGATGTAACAAGAATTTCAGAAAGCTGAGGATGTTGATATTTTCATGGTGGGGGAGGGTATATATTTTTAAGAAAAAGCCACAGTGAAATGTCCTATAATCTGGTAAAAGTGAATCAGTTTATGCTTTTGAAATAAAATTCTCAATGTGTTTATAACAAGGAACCAGTCAGACTCATTAGAACTAATTTTAATTCTCATTTGTAACTCAAAATCAGATGGGTGATATTCTCCGAGAGTTAGAAGCCACCTACGTTCTGCAGGGATTTTTTTTTTATCTACGTGATGAACAATGCACTTCTGTGTTTTGCAGGAAGTGGAACGCAATCTCCAGGATGCCATGCAGGTGTGCCGCAATGTACTGCTTGACCCTCACCTGCTGCCAGGTGGGGGTGCAGTGGAAATGGCTATATCCCAGCGGTTGATAGAGCATTCCCGTGCCCTCACTGGGGTGGAGCAGTGGCCCTACCGCGCTGTAGCCCAGGCCCTGGAGGTCATTCCCCGCACCCTCATTCAGAACTGTGGGGCCAGCACCATCCGTGTGCTCACCTCACTCAGGGTAAGAGGCTTGGCACAGACCTGTTCTTCACCCCCTGCTGCTGGAAGTCTGCACCTTTCTTTTTTCCTTTAAAGAACTTGGCTCAAATGAAAATTGTATAAATGCTTCATAATTCAGTCCTCCATTAATGCATTTGCTCATTAGCTTCTGTAAAAAACTCAGATACAGCTAGAATGCTGTGTAAGACAATGTTTTATTTACTGTGAGCTACATTAAAATGCATACAAATTTAAAAGGACTAAATAATTCCACAAATCCTCTGCTTTTTTGGGTCAGTTTTATAAGTGAAGCAGTTTTCATTTACCAGTACTTTCATCTAAATAGTGCAGATCTTCTTAAAATCACAAACACTTTTGCACATATCAGACACGATTAGAGGTTAATAGCATTTTTCAAAATGGCACAAAAATGCACCGAGTTGAATTTCAGTGGGGTTTTTTTCCCCCCCATTTGTTCTGTTTGGGTACATTTTACTGCTGTCTGGTTCAACAGGTGAATACAGGTCTTGACGCCACCAGTTGATTATTCTAGGAAGTGCATAGGTGAACAAAATATGCCAGATTTTGAGAATAAATTGGAACAATTTTTGTCTTAAAAATGTGTGCATTAAGAAGCCATTTTTGAGGATTTTATGATCATTCATGAATATTCACCATGGCATTAGATTCCATAGAAGATCCACATACACCTGTTTGTCCATAGTGAACCATGTTGTCAATTTAGTATGTTTATTTGACAGCTTTGCAAACTGTCTCCTACTCATGCGCCCCTGTATAGGCAAAACACACCCAGAAGGACAACATCTCATGGGGAGTGAATGGAGAGACGGGCACCCTGGCAGACATGACGGAGTTGGGTATCTGGGAGCCATTGGCAGTGAAGGCCCAAACATACAAGACCGCTGTAGAGGTGAGTCCTTTGACAACAGATTTATTATTTTTGTGGGTGTTGTTATTTTACCACAAGACAATTTCAGTCCAGTTGCTGATGGACCATTAACTTCTCTCTCTATCCCTCCTCAATTCCCAGACGGCCATTTTGCTGCTCCGTATCGATGACATTGTTTCAGGACACAAGAAGAAGAAGGGAGATGAACAAACCACTGGGGGTCAGGGGGCAGAGTAAAAGAAGATGGTTGGCGGGTGGATGATGATACAGGGGTTCTGTTTGGAGGGGAAAAATGTGGAGGGAACATGGGGGAGATTTACCTCAAAGGATTCCACTATGCTAAATAATTGCTAGATGAGAGCACAACATAAACCAAATAAAAATTGGGACCCATTTCCCATAATTTGTTTTACAACATTTGGCTAGTTCGTATTTGTTTAGGGATGCATCAGAAAGCATAAAGGTGTGTCCAAGATATAGTAGTTTTTGCTCATTTCTTTAGGCGCTAAAACCCACAACGGGAGGAATGTGGGGATAATTAGAATGAGGCTCCACTTCTGTGAAGATTGTTCTACAGCAATGCACTGCAATGCTTTCAGAATAAGTTGGGTCTTTAATGTTTTTCTCAGACTGGGACACAAATGTTAAAAATAACATTGGTTAACTTTTTTGTGCTCAGTCTATCAAACCTCAGCCTTTATCTCTGTACTAATTTTACCCTTGTGTTCAGTAATGATCAAATTGCATAACTGATTCAGGCACTCAGAATGTAGAACCCCCCCCCCCCCCAGAGGTTGTAGCGTATTGTGTGAAATGTTTTGAACCCTGGATCTCTATATGCACCCAAGCACTTCCATCCTTTGCTTTTACTACTGTACTCCTGTTTCCCTTGTTAATAAAGCTAGAATCAAATGCTCAAATGCATATCTTTGTACTTTCTGCTTTGCCATTGTGTTTCTTAGCAGCAGCAGCAGTCAGGGACAACAAATGAGCTGTGAAAGTTCAAGTATGGTGGTCCAGCGCTCCGAATCAGGGTTCAGGAGGTGGCAGTGTAGTTAGAGCTGCCACCTGTGGAGGGTGAATCCAAGCTCTTACCCTGAATTGTTCCAGAAATAATGACCCAGCTGCATAATAATCGGTACATTACTGTAGGAAAAGTGCAAATCGCTTTGGAGCAAAGTCAGCTGAATGAATAAATGTAATGTTTTTGAGAGGACTTTCTACTGCCCCCTGTCGGCTGGACCCAAACACTGCCTTCGTTCCGCTGCAAACGGACACTAGGAAATCGATAAATGAAAAAAATAACATTTAAAAATAAATGCTATGGATGGGGTATCCATAACTGGGTGATTGCTAACTGAAGTGTACAAAAAGTTTCTGTCGTATTTTGAAACGTATGTAGCACGTAATATGCTAAGTGGCGTTTCCCTCTAATGAAGTTTTAGACGGGTTCAATTATTTACACTTTGCATCAACGTTAATGGCCAGCAGGCGGCGTAGTGAGTAGAGCAGTTTACGCACAGAATATCCGGGGTATTTCAGCTTCTATTATTGTGGCCTTGAGCGATTTGCTTAACCTGAGCGAAAATAGAGATCTAAAATGGTCCGGCTGTATAAATGTGTCAGTAGGAGTTAAGATACTCTCTTCGTTTTAGCCTCAGCTAAATGAACTGCAAATTTCCACCTTTCCTGACACTCATTACACTAAAAAATATGGTAAGATGTTTATTATTGCTGATTAAAGTTAACATGTCTCTAAGTTTATTACTGACAACTTATATGGAGATTTTGCTTTGTTCTATGTGTGCTGTTTGGATTTTTACATTAGAGCAGCGATGAGGAGAAACAATCATATTAGCTAAATATATAAATAACTGAATTTGCTAGCAAGATGTTATTTTTGAACCAATAAAAAATTAAGACCGTAAGCTAGATTTTTCTGTAATATAATAGGTCACTGGACACATTTGTATTTACTCATCTACGTAGGTATTTTATTCACCTAACTTATTTCCCTGGTTGTTTTGTTAGTAATTTTGTTCTGTGGTTGAACTGTTTATTCAATGAAACAAATCAGTAGAATTCTAAATGTTTAGGGACCGAGGTCTCTTAAGTCACATGACACAGCGGCACTTTGTCACGTGATCTCCTCCCGGCTCCCCACAACCACCATGGCGACAGACGGCTCTGTGTGGCGCTTCTTCCTCCTTGGCTTTTTAAACGTTCTCTGTGTTTATGGCGTCTTCGAAGGCGACACGTACCGCAGGCAGGTAGGTTTCAACGTACTTTGTCTGTATGCCTTTCGTTCTGTCGTTTATAACGTGGGTTCGACCGCTGCCCGGTGTGAGGTTGGCGAGCGGTGTCGTCGCGTGACACTTTTATTATAAATGCTCATACTAACGTCACTAAGAGGTTAAACTGAGGTTCGCTTTACTGCTATTAGTAAACCAACGTGAACCTCAATATCACCCGCTTTTGCTCAGTTTGCGAACTTGTGACGTGATGAATTAATTATACAACTTTATACTAGACAGGTCCTCCAAGTACTAAGTTAAAGTGTAATAAATTATCCCACAGTGTGAGTTTTGATGGCCGCTTACATTGTTAGTTACCCCGAAAGTGCTGCCTACCGAAAATATTAAAGCAGCAGCGATCTCGTTGTTTTTTGTGTGACAATGTCCCCCATTCGGGGTCCATATCTCCCACCCCAGGTAACCATGGAGCTCAATCCGGGACTCAACATGTCAGTGACTCCGCCCACCGGTGTGAACCTGCTGCACGTGAGGGCCAGAGGTCAGAACGACACCCTGCATTTCCTCTTCTGCAGCCAGGGAGCCCCTGCCCTGCTGCTCGTGCACACCAACACCTCCTCTTCCTCCGTGATGGTGGACTGGTCCCGGTTTCTGTCGGCCAACGTGTCCGGCAGCCTGAAGGTGGAACCCGAAGGCAGTGTCCAGCACAGCAGCGCACTGGTCTTCAGCAAGGTGAGTGGCGTCTCCCATCTCTGCTGTGGTGTGAGTGGGGTTAGCGGGTGGCGTAGCAGTCCAGGCTGTCACCATGTAACGTGAAGGTCCCAGTCCTGCTGTAGTAGAGTTGAGCAGGGTAAGAATACCCTGCTGCAAATAGGGGTAAAACACAGTAAAGTTGCTTTTGTTGAAGTCATCAGTCTGGCCTCAAGCTCACCTTACCAGAACCTGCACAGACAGTTTAGTTGGTGGCTTGTACGTGTAATTTCTCATGCCTGTTACAAACAGTTGTTTGAGTTACAAGCCCAGCCCCGAGACTTTATAGTTTTTTCAAGTCCCGATATTTGATAGTAACGTCTAAGGACATTCGCTCCATCTGCCACGCAAACATCAGCAGCCGTGTTGCTGCAAGGCACCGTTTTTTTCTACTGGCTCCACCAGGGTTTGGGTGTCTATCAGTGATTGTGTTTTATTTAATAAAACATTTGATGTACTGAACGTCTGAACGTCTTGTTTGTAATTCCAGTCTGATTCCTTTATTTACATCCACCAGTAAGCAAAAAATTGAGTCTTCAACTAATTCTGAAAAGGCAAAAGAAAATACTTTTAGAAATGAAAGTATAAATGATGTTAAAAGTTATATTCCTCTACTGCATCTATTTTATTATTAATTTAAAGTGGTATTAATTTAACATCAATAATGTGTGAAACTAATTAAAAAATCTAACAGAGCCATGTTATGCAAAAAATCATACATATCAAGTGTTAATATATACGTTTGGTTTATATAATACAATATAATGGGGTTTGCATCTTATGAAAATGTTGTTGGAACGGAACCCCGTTGTGAGTCACGGACCAGATATACTGTTCTTTCATTTGTAACATCTCCTAGTCTGGCAAAACAAAATATGCAGGAAAATCAAGTTTTTCCATGTCTTTTCAGTAGGAGACTAAAACATTTGGTCTGTCTTAAGTCCCTGGCAGTTTTGTTTGCTTTTGCCCTTTAGCTGTGGGAGTATGATGATGTTAACAACACAGCAGACCCGGCAAAGTTGCCTCCATCCAGCTTTTTCCCGCCGTATGAGCTGCAGAACTTCACCTGGGAGAACCTCAACACGACCATCAATCAGATGGCCCACACGGCCGAGTTGTGCGGTGGTGACGGCTCTCGCTGGTTCCTCAATGGCTCCTTCTGCTTGGGGGTGAGTCGCTGCCTGGTCTGAACCGTGTTCACATGCAAACCGCAGGGCACACAGACATGGCACAGTAACTTGTGTTAAGTGCAGTAAATATGTAGCAGCAGAGCTTGAAGTGGGCTGAAGCTCAGTTTTACTCTTTGGAAAACCAGAACTTTTTCTTGTGCAGCAGCACTTCCCATAATCACCCTCTTTTCTGTTCCTTGTTGACCAGATTCTCTGAGCTGCTCACCTTGCAAAAGACTGTAACTGTAGTGCATGGACATTATCCATAACAGCCTCATAGCTACATTTCATTACCCAGGATGCACTAAGTTGCACTGCAAGTTGCTCACGCTGCTTTCCTACCATTCATTTAAAAGTATATGTCCCCTTTATTAAAGTAACAAAGTATGATATTGCTTGATCATTAACAATATCTCTTAGTATCTTTTATTCACTGCAGAAATTCAAAATATACAGTATCGTGCAAAAGTGTTAGGCATGCAACTTCAAGTACAGGTAGATACTTATCTACCATCAGGGAGGTTTCTGGTTTCTGATTGGTCCCAAATTCATTCTGCAGCCTGACAATGACCTCAAACACCCAATCTCAGTCATACACAACTATCTTCAGCAAAAAGAAGGAATCCTGCAACAGATGCTATGGTCCCCACAGAGCCCTGATCTCAACATGATCAAGTCAGTCTGGGAGGACATGCAGAGACAGTCAAAGTCTGCAGAAGAACTGTAGCCAGTTCCTCAAAATGTTTGGAAGAACCTACCAACCTCTACCTTAAACTGCATGCAAGTTTGCATAAGAGAATTGATGCTGTTTTAAAGGCAAAGGGTGGTCCCACCAAATATTGATCTGATGGAGGTTTTTTTTTGTCGACTGCACTTTTTAGAAGGTTTATTAATAAATAAGTATTCATGGCATTATTTTTGGAACCATCCTTGCTTTATAGCATTTTTCCCACAGGTGCCTAAGACTTTTGCACAGTACTGTAATAGTTTGCTGATGCCACCCAAAACACATAACAACATACCAATTCAGGCACTGTGTAGTAAGTAGGGAAACAACCTTTTGCTTTCTTTCACAAGAGTAAAAAGGTAAAATTAAGTTAACTGTATTGTTTTGTATCAGTGTTGTTGAGATGCTTACAACTGAGTCTAGTATTGGCATAGTTGGCACTTTGTGAGATCAGTCTAATGAAGTGAATAGTCAGTTTTAATTCTCAGTTCTATACCTTTCAGTTTTTTATTATAAATAATTTGCTGCTTAATATTAAATGTATGCATTTATGTACATGAAATCTGCTGTGCCTTGTGTTTTTTGCAGTTTCTGTCACTTTACTGGTAGGGAATTGTTTTATTTATAAATAGTGTGATTACCTTTAAGCGCACTGTCTTGCTTCGCCAGTTCTCCGCATTTGAGTCAGAGGGCAGAGATGGCATTTTACCGCACCTCCTGCACAATGCCAACTCCTCTCAGCTGAAGTTTAGGCTGAGAGGTGTCAAGGAGAGGTCAAACTTCTCCCGCTTCTCCCTGGAGTTGCAGTATGTTGGAAGGAGAGACCTCCCCAGCCGCGTGGAAACATTGCGGTCCATTGATGATGAATACACACCTTCCATCTTCCAAGTATGTTATGTGACATACATATATATACACACACATGCAGAGACATGCAATTTCTGAAGTCTCTGCTGCAAGCCATTTATACAGAGCAGATGCCAAGCTTGCTGCCTTCTCTTCTGTAGGTGTCTCAGTGGGTGTCATCTCCTGCCAACACCACATCCCCGATTCTGGGATATGTTCAGTGGAAGCCAGTGGCATACCGTAACAACACTGCTGCCCTCGCAGACGCCACACCTTGCCGGCACTCCGCTCTCCTGCCCATGGACAAGCTGCCTGCTTCCAACCTGGTGCTGGCATACTTTGGTGACGGTCACAAGGCTACTGGTCTCAATATGACTTTCAGTATCTCAGGAGATCCCTTCTACAACACCACTCATTACCTCAGCTGGTAAATCATTTGCACCATATTCTTCACCAGCAACGTCCCACTAGGTCAGCTATTTAATTAAAGCTTAGATGAGCAACTTAAACGACATCCTCTATTTTCCGGGCGATATGCAGTTAGGAGGTGTCCATATATGGCATAACATTAAGCATAATATTTTTAGTACACAGCTGCATAGTGCTGCACTATTTGCTACAGTAACAATTTTTTAGTCTAATTTGTAATGGACATGTAATGTGTGTAATAAAATGGCCGGTACTGTAACTGAACCATACATACATACATACATACATACATACAATACAGAGAATTACTTGCAGAAAGCAGTGAATAAGGTGCTATGGGGGCCTAGGGGGCACCACATCGCCTTCAAGAACCTAACAATGCAGACGGTTAGATGGTTCTTTTTTTTAAATGCAGTATCAAAATTGTTCAAAACATTATTTTATGCATTAATTATTAGAACATACCAATATATTTTCCTTATAGTATGCTCCAAAATAGGTTTTAATTTCTGCCTTAAGGCTGTAACAGGTAAGTTTCTATTGTTGGCTCTAGCTGCCACTGTCACACCCACTTTGGCATCTACATATATAACCCATGTTCTTTCTCCCTTCAGGACCGTGCTGGTGGGTCTGGGTTTACCTCCCACTGAGTCCTTCTCACCCCTGGTTATAGCCATCATGGCAATTGGACTGGGCATCCCCCTGCTTTTGATCCTGCTGGGTGGGATTGGCGTGTGCCTCCGAAAGCAGAGGTCCACCCCCCTTGGATACGCACCAATCAACTGACAGCATACCTCTCAGCCATCAGCACGATCCACGGTATTAATAAATGAACAAATCGCTTGGGCAAATACACCCCAGGAAGCTCTCAGTATCACATGGACCTGCTGGAGGAAGAGATGTTTGTTTGTTTGTAATTAAACCTGGGCAAAACACAAAGATACCATGCTTCCTGCCCAGCTTTCAGAGCAGTTGCTGAAATTAGAGCACTGCAGTATATCCTTCTGCCTCTACTGTTCAATGTGCTCCTCTTTTTTTTGGCAACCTCTGAAAGGCCCACAATCATTAACACACATCCCTTGTTTACAAGCATGCACAGCTCTGTCAAGGAAGACTGACTGTTACTTTAAAGAGGTATTAAGGGAGGGGAACCATATTAAGTACATGCAGATCGCACTGCTTGCCAGTTCTCAGTCCGATGGTAAGCGAGTACTGGCGGTTCCTCTGAAAATATCCCCTCTACTACATTATGGCTTAAGAAAAGAGGACAGTGGTGAGAGAAGACGAACTTTGCTTTGCCTTTGGAGCTCACAAGCCAGGTAGAAAAAGAAAGTTTACAAATACTAATGTCATGAAATGGTGTGTTTTGATACTTGAATATAGTGTTTTAACAAGGCTTTTAATGGAAAAAAACATTTATATTCTTTTAAATCTGAACAAATAAAACTAAGATGGACTGACACATTATACAATTTTCTTGTTCCAAGGTGTGGATGATTGCAATGATTCAACATATTGTATGGTAAGATTCATTTAACTGACAAGTCTGTCTTATTGTTGACCAGATCATTGTTGCACATGGATTTTTTAAAATATAACTTTAAAGCTGTATCAGGTTATGATATTATTACATAAATTGTTTTTAACTTCAACTCTCATTTCTTGTTCTTTTTTCTGACTAGTTTTACACAAACATGTAAGGAATTAATCTGTATTTTCTGTCTTTATTACAGTTCTTAGACCAGTAAGTCTTTTACAATTTGACAAATTTTATATATTCAAGCACCATTTTCATACATATGGTATATATAAAGATGGTGAAAATTTATACATTCTGAATAAAAATAATCCATTGCGCAGATTTGCCTTATTTTTATAAATGGGTACGTCCAGGTGAGGTTTATATCTATGTAAATGTAATCATTTTTATACCTTGGATGAATATGTGTAAGTAGTGTTTTTTTTTTTTGATAATAAATGTCTTGATGGTGTCCCACTGTTGACCAATGAAAAATTCCAGTTCATTTGGAAGTTTAAAATTTGACTTTCACTACAGCTAAATACCATTCAGTTTAAAGACATTCACTTTGTCAATGTCCTACTGCAGTGCAAAATAGTTACAATTTAATAATGTGAGATGAATATTCTAAAAAGTATTTAAGTTCCTGATTTGTTATTTTGTTCTACGTGACATAATTTTTACTTTTACAATTGTGATTCTTTGTAAAACTGATGCCTTTCTCCAAGCTGACAACGTGGGGCATGTAGAGTGTAACGCAAAGGGACGTTTTACTGGATCGACTGAGGTTACCTGCCTTGTTCACAGGTAGTACATACAAGCTTCACGTTACAAGTGTGTCTCTACCCTCTGTGTGTAAGTTCAATAGCTCACTCTGCAAAAGTAATTTCTCACTTGATTTGTTGCACAACTAACAACTAGCCTTGCAAGTGACAAAAACTTTACATGCTGATATCTGTGTCCGTTTACAGCTTTGGAAGTCCAGTGCCAGTAGTGTCATCAGCTTTGAGCCTTCTCACCTGTCTCTGGGTCAACATCACTGTCCAGCTCTGAAAAGACAGGTAAGAGGACAGCACATGGTAAACAGCAGCTCAAGGTCTAGCGGCAAACAAGATGGGCATAAGGCTACAGAAGATATAGGCATAAGGATGTAGAAGAGAGGGATAAGGCCTAAAATGTCGTCAACTCCATTGGAGTGATTCGGGATTTCCATATAGATGTATAAACCTGCAATACAGAAAGACTTTTTTAAAGGGGATATCTACTGAATTAAAAGTTGTATACAGTAATATACACAAGAACATGTTCAGAAAGTCTCGTGTTATCCAAAAGGGTGCTAAATGAAATTTTCATAAAATTATACCTTATTGGGTGAAAATACAAATATTGTAGAACAGTAGTGAACTTTTTCAAAATTTTCACTGAACATTTGCTGATCTGCCGTACTGTGAAGTCAAACTTAAAATGTCCGATGTTTAATATTATAGAGAATTACTTATACAGGAGTGAGAGGAAAAAACCTTTTAAATGCAATTTAATTTGACTTTGCAACACAGTACCACGAGAGAGTTGATGGGGGGGTTGATACTTTGTGAAAGTACTGTACACATCCCTGAAAATATGTAAATGGAGATTACTGAAATGCTGAAAGGACAGTAAAAATAAGAAAAGTGTTCTCCTCTTCCTCAGCTGTTCAGCATCTTCTGTTTGTTTTATTATAATTGCTGCAATAAGTGTGTGTCCACAGCAAGTTCCTGCTGCCCACTGGTTCCAGTCCCTGCCAGCCTTGTGCTGATCCAACAAAACACACACACACACACACACACACACACACACACACACACACAACCCTAGATGTACTGTACAAATAAGAAGACGGATCAGCTCATTGCTGCACACTCAACAACAACAGAATGAACAATTTCAGTGTAACAGGTAAAAGTCAAAGGCATATTGCAAACATTATATTAAAATGATGTTCAACTGTCAGAAAACTTTGACTATTTATATAGTGGACACTGTAGGCTTCTGAGATGCGGCTGAAAAGAATTTGTGAAACTCACCCATGCTGGTGCCACAGTGCAGAATAGACAGAGCCTGGTGTGGTGGGGATGACTGCAGGTTCGAGGATAAAGGTGCAGGGAGCACAGGGGAGTGAGTGGATGGTCGATCCTGGGGGCACTGGGGGTTTATGCTGCCTGTGTCCATGGCTGCAAAGTGCACAATGATCACAATCTGGGCAGGTCTACTTGATAAGTACACAAACAGGGTAGAACACTAAGTTTTCTCAACTCCCATAACTGGCTTGGACCTGCTGATGTGTTGCTTTAACTTAAGACACCCTGAAATATGTTAGTATTTACATCTTGCTTACAAGCTGAGGACCCTTTGGTTCCTTTATAAACAGGAGTGGAGATGGTACTGTGGATGTTTATTCTTATTTGTGCCTAATTCTGACGTCGTATTAATTCATACAGAGCAGCTATACTCACCTGTCACGTTATACAGCGAGTTTATAATCCCACTTCAGAAATAATACGGTAGAGAACTTTTGTCCTGATTCAATTATTGATGTTTGTCTGAGGGGAGAAGAAAAACTGCACTATCCTGTGGGTGACAACTTTTCAAAACTGCGAAAGTATGACATTAATGTATACAATCGATATAAAGGTCAAAATGAAGGCGTTCCCTCCCTCAAATCTACATCTGCCAAGAGCACAAAAGAAATCAGGTGGCAGACTGCCAACAACCTGGCTACCTGAAAAAAGGGGTTTACTCAACACTAAAGAATGGGCATGTTTTGATATGTTTTCTTATCCAAGGGAGGAACACCACATGTATGTACCTACAGTTACAATCAGACCATTAATAAATTTAAAAAGCAGAAGCCAGTGTGTCTTGTACTATTAGACAGAAGTAGCAAAGTGGTTGGAGAAGCAGATAAATTATAGGGGCTGTAGGTTTATGCCCCAAGAGGGATGCTGCTGCTGTACCCTTGAGAGAAATACTTAATATAAACCTCTAGCAGAGGGAATGAAGTTGTGACCTCTTTGAGGACAAGTATCAGCTAGATGATAAAAATATTTTTTTAAATGTAATGATACCTCAAAAGTAGGCAAGAGTGAAAGTCTAAGCCCTGATGTGGTGTCTCTCCTACAGGCTGATTTCCTGATACAAAAAGCCCCTGTGAATTCAGAAAGACTGCAAACATAGAAATGTTTACCATAGCGCTCCTCTTGCAGGTGGACCTGAGGAGCAGAGGGACACACAGCAGTCCGGGCTGGTGGCTCTGTGGACACTCCTGCGATGTCACCACCGACGTGCACAGCAGACAGGCTGGCGCGGCTGTTGAAGTGACTCCAGGGCTCCCCGGCAACCACCGCTGAAGTGTTCTGGATGTCTGCAGGCAAGAAGCAAAATGCATGTGGAGTTTAGTCATGTTTGTGCAACCACCACACAACTGTATTTCGGGAACTGATGCAGAATTTGTGTTAAGGTTTATTACAACACTTTCATATCCCAGAATCTGCTTCCCATCTGCAGCTGAATAGAGGGAACTTGTAGACTGACTGTGGCTTTTTCTGTGCTCTGTGTGGGAAGGTCACAGGTTGCTGTTCCATCTCCTCACCACGTTACCCCTGGTCCGCATGGTGAGTAAATTGCGCCCCTGCTTAACTGCAAACATTTCCTGAAAAACGTGTTACACAGCGACTGGACGATACCAGAGGATCTGGTTCTGTCACTGCCAAGTCTTTCTGGAGTTTATTTCCTAGGTTTTCTGGTTTCCTCCCACAGTCCAGAGACATGTGTTTCTGGTAGACTGATCACTTTAAACTGGCACAGTGTGAGTTACATTGTTCTCCTATTTAAATGAATGAATGACTAGGTAGTTTACATGGCATAAAAAGCAGTGGAGGTCAACTTGGACCAAAGGGTGTCCGCAAAGTATTACTATAAGTCACTTTGGAGAAAAATGTCGGCTAAACGAATAAATGTAAATGTACTGTGAATGTAAACACCTGCCGATCTATACCGCCAGTGTAATATTGCTGCTGCGGCCGCTACAAACATCGTGAAAGTCACTTCACGGAAACAAACAAACCCTCGCCGTCACTTCACATCACAGTCAGCTTTAAAAGCCGCTCTTCGGGTTATAAAATAAAATCGACGTTTTTCTACACATAGATTCGCGTAAATTATGGAACCTGGAAGCGCAGATGCATAACACATGTGAACGTGTTCGTAAGTGTAATAAATAAATGCACAATATCGTGTAAACACGCGTTAAATTCGTGTCCGCGGTGTTTACTGGTAACAATAATAAGCCGAGTCCGTGTGTTGGACTCTCCCTCACCGTAGCATCTGTTTTTGCGCAGCCGGCGGAACGGACACGTCTCCCGGAGCCGCCTGCGCCCCCGCGCCGCCTCCATGGCGGCCCCCACTCGCAGCGCAACCGGGGCCACTTCACTGCTCCAACTTGAGCGCTTTCGGCGGGCAGAAGGTCCGTAAACTCGGGTCCCCCCGCACGGGACTATCTAGACTATCCCCCGCAATTACAGCGCCACCAGCTGGAGGGGCACGGAATCGGCGAGCGCAGGGTCATTTTCTGCCCTCCGACAGGAATCACAGCGCCGATCCTGTCCGTCCGGTTCGCGGAGACGCGACTCGCGAGTATCGCCTGTTGGTTTGGTTCGTTTCTTTTCCAGGCTGCGGTTCTCGGGCTTCGGACGCACTGAACAAAAGGGCCGCCGTTTTACACGCCACTGTGAACAAGTGAACTTGTGTTGTATCTAAAATAACAGCGAGCGTTTTAAAACGCGACTGACAAAAGTATTAATATTTACATTCGGCGTTGACGCATCTGAATGTCGGATAGATATGAGGGGAAACTGTTTACTAAAGAAACACTGAAGTTTGTTAAAGGCTCCTTGTTTGAATATATGAAAGTTCAACATCAGTTTTTATTTGTGGATGTGAAGATTTGGCAGCTAGAGGCCGGGAACTTGTCGGTCCAGTTAAAATAGAGTTAGAATCAGAACAGAATCTGGGGCGACCGCGTTTTATCAGATTTGAAAAGGGGAGAGAAACTTCTTCGGAAACACAGAATTTCGGGAATAACGTGTTTGCAATGTAATTCTAAAACTTTTCTTGCATTGAAAAATTGACTCAATCCTTATTTTTCAGCTTTTTTCCCCAAAATTCCCCTCCTCCAGAGGCCCTAAAAATCTCATAGCCCAGAGCTGCTGCTTTAGTGTGGAGATTTTCTAAAACCAGCAGCTGTAAAACTGCTTTACCTCGTTGTGAAGATTTTTTTTTAAGTAAATGAAAGCTAAACATGGACCCCTATTTCGCTTGTGATATGTACAGATCATCAAATTGCTTAAATATAGGCCAAGTAACACAAAACAAGTATGGTTTGGTCATTTTAATAAGCAATGTCCTTCTATTCAGGAAAAGTAAACAAACTTCTTGAAGATGCAACATGGAAAATGATAAAAATTTTACACACAGAAAAATCATTAGCAGCTCAAGCTACTGCATTTATGCAATAGTAGACATTTTTCTAGCAGAATAAAAAGCTTTCCTGGGTGGTAATGCATTTGGTTTGAGCTTTTAGTTTTTAATCTTTATTTGTAATGGAAAAATCAAGTGGTTACATCACTCAACCTATTTTCACTAAAGTAAAACAATATTACACACAGATCTCAATATACCAACTGTTTGCTGGTTAGTTTTTGCAAGATGCTCAATATCCTGTGTAAAAGGGAAGATTTTTGAACATCAGCCTGAAGATTGACTCATTTTATTACACTTTCAAAAAAAAAAAAGGTACTCATTTCATAATGTGTTAATGTGAAATTCAGATCAATACTGGAATTCTGGTTCAAGGAAGAGAAACCTTTTTGAAGCTCTTTCTTGAACAGAAACCGTGTTGCCCAATTTGTTCCCCAGACCAGGAAACACCGGACTGGTTTTTTCCTTCTGCAAATCAGGCATTACTAACCCCCCCCTGCGCACACACACACACAAACACCCCCTCCCCAGGCCGGGCCACCAGTCACGTCTCTGCCTACAGTGGATTAACATGCCTATGTTCACTTGTTACCATCAGGAAATTCAGGAACACAATCGTCCATTTGCAAGAGATCACAGTTCACTATGCCAACAACAGCTAGTTTCAGTGCAGTTCCAGTAAACCTAATGCTGCTGAACTTAACCTTTTTCCTCCACTATAGATCACTCCCGCTAAACTAGCCCCAAAACCGCTGCCGGGGGGGTGCAGGCGGCTTTGGGGTGGGTGGCGCTTCCATGGCAAAGATGCTGTCCCCTGCATCAGTCATGAAGATGAAGTACAAGTTGGCTCCCAGCATGGCCAGTATGGGGAGGAAGGACATGCCGAATCCAACGCCACGCACGCTGCTCCCCAGCGCCGCCGCCAGCCAGTAGATCAGCCTGCGCAACACATCCCAGAAGCCCTATTTAAACAGCATCCCTCAGGACAAATGTGATCTTTGGGTACAGTAATGAGTGCCATACTGTTTCAGTTGAAGGGTAAGAATGTGAGTGTAGTATCATCATAAAACCTTTGTGAAACAGTGAGACATGTTTACAGTAATTTGTAAAAACTTGTTTTCTAAACTCTACCCCGATCATTAGCATGTGAAGCTATCAGCACCGTCCAAGTTGTTCACAAGGCCGGAACAGAGTGGCAGAGATGGTGTAATGCTGTAGATAAAGTTCTCTTTGCACTCATTAGGTTTTTTGGTGCCAAATGAGCATCACCAAAGCATCATTGCTGATCAAATGCATCGCTCCACCCTCCAGTCTAACCTTTCTCACACTGATACCTCCAGCAGGTAAGGTGCTGTGTGACAAAGCATGTGTTCTCTCAAGATAGTTCCACAAACATTCAAGCGTCTTTATTCCAGCAGCCTTCAGACCCCACCTCTCCAGTCAACAGTGCATTTATGGGATGAGGTAAAACTCAATGTTACTATGAATGTGCCACCAAAAAATGTATAGAGACTGAGGCTGAACCCTGTGGAACATGTCCAGCACCTTATTGGTAAATCCATGCTGTTCTGGAAACAAGAGGGTAACACTCAGTACTAAACAGGTGTGATAATGTTGAGAACAACATAAGATTTTTTTCCATTTAAAACTATAAATGCACAGCATCTGTTTCAGAACATGTGTAAGGATGTAGTGGAGCATTACCTGCCAAAAGCAAACACAATGGTCAGCAGTGGCACCAGCTTAAGTAGCTCCTGCCTCAGGAAAGAGGCCATAACCGCCAGCTGCAGGAAGTAGAGCAGGAAGAGGGACATGGAGTCGCTGACGTAGCAACGGTGGATGGCCACTTCCCTGGGCTCCACCTCACCGTCAGCAGGGGACTTCACTGAGCACAGCCGGAGCCGAGACACCCCCAGCACCAACACACCTGGACAAAGAGATGAGCAGTGAGTATCGTGTACCCTCACCTGTGGCCGGAGGTAAGAACTGAACCAACACAACCTGAAACGGGTCCCAGAAGCAAACGTTTCATCTGGGAGTTTTCCTTCTTACCCAAAACAATGGGCACAGCAGCAAAAACTGAGCAGCGCAATGTGTAGATCAGCCTTAAGGGGGCAGAGTCAAGCAGTGGGGCATCAAAGGGCAAGAAGACATAACCACCCCAAACCAGAAGAGGGAAGAGCAAAGCTGCTGTGAACACAGACACTCCGACTTTCAAAACATCCCGGTCACCACAGCAACAACCTTTAAAAAAAAAAAAAAAGAAGGGTTGTCAGGTATGATGGATTTGTTTCAATGAGTACAATTAAACTTTTTCTGATTATTCTATACATTTCAAATTTTGTTCTAGCTTCATGAAATGTATACATTTCAATAACTACATTTTTAACTTGGATATGATGTTGCCACAGTAATGCTGCTCACATGATGATGGAGCTTCTCTCTTGGCATAGTCATGGTAGTACCCATCAGGTGGAGTCCCGTGGGTGCCGAGAAAGGGGTAGTTCTCAGGGTCCTTCTCCCAATGGGTCCTGCTGTCCACCAGGCTCTCACATAGGTTGGAGGACCTCCTGATGGTAACATTTGTGTTGAACACCTGAAAGGCCTTCTCTGGCATTGAATTCGTCAGATTCTCCTCCTCATTGACCTCAAGCTCCACCTGGTCTCCTTTCTTGTGTGTTTTCTTCACTCTCTCCTTCTCCCCTACTGTCCACCGGTCCTCTGCCGCCTTCTGTTGTGGACTCAGCTCTCTCGCACTCTCTGTCCTGCTCTCCTGCCCTGAAAGTAACAAATCGGACCCCACGCTCTCTCTTTCTCCCTTCTCAGACCTGGCACTTGCTATCTCCTCTTTGCCCCCTCTGTATGGTAGAGTGCTGGATTCCAGCAAAGCCGAACCAACTTTGTGCTCCTCCTCTTCTTCCTTCTCCTCATCTCTCCGATCATCCCCTCCCAGAGTCTGGGGTGCTGCTGTGGTTCCATGCATTTCTGGTGGGCATTTTTCATCTGTCTTCAGGCCTTGGGTCAGGATTTCTGGCATTTTGTCACAGTTGTTTGTTCTTCAGCACCCCAAGTTACATCAGCTGCTTAACGTATCTCTTCTATGGACCTGCAAGATCTTCCAAGTTTGGTCCTGTAAGGTACAGACACAAATTTAGTCAATTTACAATTTACCAAACTCTGTTTCCAGCTGCTGGGTGATCAAAATACCTCCTGCCCTGCATTATGAAAACTAATGTGAACCCTGTGCTGATGTCTCACGTGCTTCTCCTCCCCTTTCGTAACTCACTCCCCTATTATTGCTTTTTATTGACCGTTTTTTTTACTCCACTTATAAACTACAGGCTTATGTTATCGACAGTAAAGTGGGCTGCGAGGCTTTAAGCAAAGAGAATAATGTTGCCATAAATGGGAACGTGAAAATCAGGCTGGAAATCAATTTTCCAAAGTCCAGGTGACACTTCCTGGATCCGATCGCCCAAAACCGGTAAAGAACAAGGAGGAAAAAAAAGGCCTAAAGAACTTTATCTAGACTTTTTCTAACAGAAACATTTAAAACACCAACGTCAGGGTCACTTACTCTTAACGCAGAGCAGTTCGAACACACGACACCCGGTCCTCCTGCGCAAGTACTGTTCCTTCTACTGCTGGGAAACATGGGAGCTCAGGTGCGCCCAGGTAAATCATTAAAGGGTTCGGCCGCGCTTAAAGGGGACGCGCACGTTTCGGTGTGGTCACGTGCAGCGCGCGGTCACACCTGAGGCCCAGTGTTTACGCGTCCTCGGAACGGGGCTCGTTTCCGGTTAGGGGGTGTAGAGCGCCACCAACAGTCGGCGCGTGGCTCCAGGTCGAGCGTTTGGCCGCAAATCAGTGCTTGAAATGCAGCGAATGTCGTGTTTTTGTCACAAAAAAAACAATTCCAGGTGGAAAGAGGCGCCATGAAGTGGTGAAGGTTTCAGGAGTTTGTCGGCGTGACAAAGCGAGGGGGCGTGTCCCCCAGAGGGATACAAAAACTTTACATGATTATTTTTATTCAAATACCCCCTGGAGCGGTCTGCGCCGGTAAGGCTGGGTCTAAAGCAACACTATAAATAAAAATACAACAACTCTGTAGAGATGGACGTTACAGCCTCAAAGTGTTATTGTTGATTTTGTTGCTGCAAAAAATGTGAAGATAATATGCGTGATGTTCAATAACGTAAAACGGGGACCAGAAGTGTTCCTAACTAGTTCCGTTTGTAGCCCCGCTGTTTCACTCTGATTCATCGATTAATGGACGAATTGAGCTTAATAATAAAAATGTCCTTTGATTTATTTACAAGCTGCGTTCTGTTAGAACCATGGGTATTGTTCCAGTAAATTAAAAAGCTCTTTAAATGTTTATTTCAATGGTATTATTAAGTTTGTTGTGTTAAAATGAGTCATTTAAAAATACAGTTGTGAACCTTTTGGATTTACCTGGATTTCTGTATGAACAGTGACCACAGTGAACACCAGCATTTGATAATTTTTTAAATTTAAATATTGCAAGAGGAGTATTCATGTGCAGTATCTGTACAAATTCTTAAGGTTTTCATGCAGGGAATGTGGTTTATAGTGATAGTTGCTGTTGACTGAGGTATTATCGGAACATTGGTCTCCTTCATGGACACTCATCTGTGGGCCTTCGGCTGAAAGCCACTGCTGCGTAGGTCCAGGGTCAGCATGGCTGTGGCTGAAGGAGCTGGTGGACAGAATACTGTCCCCCAAAACTAGAGTTGAAGTAAAGCAGATATGAAACGAAGGGATAAGGTAACTGCAGGATGAGTGGTGGTTTGAAAGGTGAACAGGGTAGAAAACTTCCACTTTTACAGAAGGGGCCTAAAAGTGAATTAGGAAGCTTTTTTGGATCAACAGTATGCAGCTTTGATGTTGTCAGACGTCCTGTTTAACTTGATACTCCTAATCCTCCCTTCCGTAGTATTGTACATGTTTCAGGTTACACCATCTAGGTCTTATTCAAGCTGCCAAATAGTTTCAGAAGTTTATTATTTATTTTTTTTATCTGGGGAAATCTGCAAACTTGCAATGGATTTACAAAATACGGAAATATCACAATTTCCTCGAATTCATTTTATTATTTCTCATTGAACTCATTCATAATGATTAAGAAATTTGTACTAATAAAATCTAAAACTATTGATTTAGTCAAGAAGTTCGATCCGCTAAATAAATTTATGTTAGCAAGAAACTGATGTCAGATTTTTTTGTAACTGAACATTGTCATATGTTCGAGAGCAGTTTTCAGGGCAGGAAAAACAGACTGAGTGGCTCAGGGACTCCGTCTTGTGGCAGGTAAGGAAAATCAAATATGTTCAGACTTTCCCTCTCTAAGTCGCAAAAATTACCCCCCTTACAAGCATGTAACCGATCCTCTAAATATTGCATAATAAGCTATTAACTGATGAGAAGGATCTTACTAGAAGCATTCACTTACAGCAAATAATATTTTATATATCGTTCAACAGAAAGGGGTTCACAAGCCTTGCAGTGATTGTAGTGAACAAATCATTAAAATTGCGTTGTTCAGTATTGCTCTTATAATACTGTAATTTTTTGCAATCTTTATTTTGTGTAGCATCATTAAAAGCAACTTCTCAATGTGTTTCAAACTACAGAGGAAAGGTAGGTAGGGATGATATGAGCTCATCTCACATGTTCTTGTCATGTCATGTTTCGTCACACAGTCCAAAGGCATGTTTCCTGTGAACTAAATACTCCAAATTTCCCATAGTGTGCGAGTGAATAAGTGTGTGTGGCTGCCTTTCAGTGACATGCCCTGCCTTACACCCTGTGAGTGTGGGACTGACTCCAGACCAACCTTGCAATAGATACACAGATATCAATAATGAATGACTTATAATAGTAGATTCTGGTTGTGAAATGCAGGATGTGTTGAGTTTGAGGAGTGACTGAGCAATCGGGACTACCAGTAGTTTCAGTGTTCAAATCCATATTTACAAGTTAACAAACAAAACTTTCTACTCAAATGAGACAAACAAGAAGGGAAATTTCTTGCAGGCTTCAGCAGAAGGAAAACAAAAACTCTCAAACGGAAACCTAAACCGCATCTCTTGCTTGGACTGCTGCTCTGTCATGTCTCTCCAACCTTCTCTCTTTACAGTTAGGCAAGGTGGTCGAACCAGGTTCTCGTCTTCCACCCCACCACGCCAAGGTGTGATTGTGACTCTAGTGGGGGATGGTCACGACCAAGTTCTAGCTTCCAAAACACATCTCTTATTTGTTGTGCTGTTATGTTATTGCCTAAATGATAATATTTTATTCTACTGACAACAGATTTACCAAAAAATATGTTGATATAATTTTTCATCAGTCAAAACTACAGTGCTGTGAAAAAGTAATTCCCTCTATTATTGCATATTTGTCACACTGAATGGCTTTAATATTTAGGGGGAAAAATGTCATATTAGCCAAAGAGAACCTGAGTAAACATGTAGAACAGTTTTTTAAATTAATACTTTCTACAGCACTGTATATTAGCTGTTAACACTGCCAACGATTCAAAACATTAAAAAAAGTTTCATTTAAATGAAAGGAACCACAATACTCAAGTAGTATTCTGACCTCAGCTTCCTCACTGAGAACAGTTTAAGTGCAAAACTACATTTTTGGTTTATTTCTGGCTTAATTCAGTCTTTCCTGTATTTTCACTGTAAAAGAAGACATCTGTGTATTTACTGGACCAACCTTTTTTTCTAATCACCCCCAAAGTTCTTTAAGGGCTTCACTGCTTTATGATTAGTCTGTTTGCTTTGAATTGTTTTCAGCTTTTTCTGTCCTTTTATCTTTATCTGTAACACAGTTTTCTTCCCTTTAGTGACAATAAATCTGCCTGGAATGCTAGTTTTTTTCTTGTTTTTGTTTTTACTGTTAAGTTTGACTGTTGCAGGAGGGGAAATACTGAGTGGGAGAAATGCCAGACTGCAGTGCCAGCATGAGATCATTTCTGCTGAAAGACCTGATCTGAACAAGTCTCACTTTTTAAACAGTCAGACTGTGCAAAGGAAACCTTGCACATGGACCACACAGGGACCAGCAGGTCACACAGTGGTCAGACCCAGGTTTCAACCCCCCTCCTCCTGTAATACCCTTCAGCAAGGCACTTAAAATATTCCATTGAAAACTCCCCAGATCTATAAATAGGTAAATATTTGTAGCAACTTGACATTGTAAGGCACTTTGGAGAAAAGCGTCAGCAAAGTGAATGAGTAAAAATATAACTCAGTATTTATGTGTTTCAGCAGAACATTTTAAACTTCCTTAACAAGTTTCTCTCAATTGAGGGTTTTTTAGGCAAACTGTTTTTAAATATTTCGTTGCTGAACGGAAACTAACTAAAGTTCCATCGGGGGCCAAGACACAGCAAAGTGGTTGATTGGGTTGCTGAGATACTGAAGGATTACACATCGGACAGGAATCTTATGCTCAAAGTAAAGGGGAATTCAAAACCTGAAAACATGAAACTCATTCTCCTCCTACAGAATCTTGGCTCACCTTTACCTAATCTGCTGGCTCCCCACTGAGAATTGTTTCTAAAAGGAAACAGTACAGCAAAGACTGTTACGGTGCTGCGAGATGGTGGACAGTCCTGCTATGGCAGGGGTGGGGTTCAACTGGGGTTAAGTTAAAAAAAAAAAAAAAAAGGACCACATTATTTAAGGCAGTTGGTCAGAGGACTGGCAAGTTGGGATGTTTGGAACATGGGGGGTTTATGGTTCTTTTGTCATTAAAGTCTTTTATGTTGGGGAATTCTGCTGCCTTTTGTCCAGGCACGGGATGGTTATGGTTATGACCTGTGGGTAAGAACCAAAAAGAATGAGATTGCAGCTACAAATGGCCAAAATGAGGTTTCTATGCCGGGTGATGGGGTGAGAAGTTTGGTGATCTGGGGAGGCCTCAGTGTAGAGCCACTGCTCCACCAGACCAAGAGGGGCCAGCTATGGTGGTTCAGGCATGTTGTGAAGATGTCTGATTCCCTCAGGAGCTGAGTCAGGCACATCCCACTGAGAGGAGACCCCATGGCAGACCCTGGATCTGTTGAAGGGATCATATCCTTTACTGGCCCGGGTATGCCTGGGGATCCCTCAGGAGAAGCTAGAGACCATTGTGGTGTTGCAGGAGGGTCTGGCCCACCTTCTCTGTCTGCTCCCACCATGACCCCAACCTGACCTGATCTAGGCATCAGTTGGATTTCATGGTCACAATAATTGACTATTTTCAAAAAACTTAAAATTAGGAATTAAATCTGGAGATTTTTTTATCAAGTTTGTACAGTTTATTCAGTGGCATCTCTGGGATATAATCTCTAAATTAAGTGTTAAAAATACAGCAGAGTAAACTTTAGGAAAATGGGAGATGAACAGTGTAGAATTTGTCCATGTTGTATGGTCAGTAGCATCTAAAAGTTGGTGAATGAATGGCAAGGAAACCTGCATGAATATAAAAGTACAGTAGCTTCTACAATATGTAGGTCACTGAAACGAATACTATCCACAGGAACTAACGTTTTGTTTGTCTGTAACCCGTGTGGTTTCAAAGAGCCGTCTCCAGTGGTGTCTCTCGGATTTTCATCCACGGTAGTATTTGATAGTCGACTCACTTCAGTTTTTAGTTTGTTTCTTTTCAGGTCTGGATGAAAAAGTCTTATCTGGAATTTGCTCGTAAATGGATGTGTGTGGCTCAGCAAGGGGCTGTTCCAGGGCAGGGGGGAGAGGGACTCTGGAACGGACAAGTTGGGTCTGGGCCGTGTTTCCATCCAATCTCTAGGGGAAAAAAAACAAGGAGTTGAGATTTTAACATTCGGTAGAGACAAACTGATCTTTTGGGAGACCTTAATACCTGTATGTGTCCATCGTGTCTCGAAGGACAGTTCGTAAGCCTGGGAGGTGGTCTTAGGGGCAGCTCAGGGACAGGCCTGCCAAGGTTTTGCGCTGGGGTTGGAACATCTCTCCCTTTCAGATTGATTTCAGAGTACAGGTGATTTTTGTCTGCGAAACGCAAATGATAAATATGAATGAACTTTGTGTCATGGCCAACACATAATGATACAGCATCTATAAACAAATCACTGCTCAGAGGTGCCTGATTTATATTCATGTGACCTCAGTCCTGATTCTCATTTTTCCTTCACCTGGCCACCCCCACCAAAACACAACCTCCTACGGCCCCCTTCTCCCACCTGCTCCCTCCGCTGTGCCCTGCCTTCCTCCCATGGCGTAGAAGTCGATGTGTTCCTGCTGCGTCAGGTGCCTGGTCTCCTCGTAGGTGTGCAAAGGCACCATCTCCCAGTACTTCTGCTCACCTGCTGACTCGCTGGAGGGAGAATCGGGGGCCTCCTGTGCTGCTGTACGGATGTTTACATAGTTTGCGGAGGTGGCAGATGAAACCCGAGGGGCTTTGTTTACCCGTGCGTACGGAACATCCACGCTCTTCTCGTCTCTGTCATCATCTGGCCTTGTTGAGAAAGCAGGAGGGTTGGCAGGAATGAAATCTGGGACCTGAAACAATTAGAAGTATTGTTTATTTATAGCATCACATTTTATACTTGACATTGTATCATTCTGGCCTAAAGGAAAACCCAAGACTACTACTACTACTACTGCTTGTTCCAAAAAATAAGTCACTCAAATGTGAAGGCACAGATACTAAAAAGAGTTATGGAAAGAATTCTTATTGAAATGTATTGAATATGTGTCAATTAAATTACTGCTGCGTTTTCATGAAACGGCAACAGTCCCAGGCTGGTAAAATGAAAGTATGCCTGCTCTTGTTCAACTGAAGACTTTGAGGTGAAAATGTTTGATGGTATCTTGACCTTTCTTTGTGTGTCTCTGGGTACTGTGGTTCCCACCTCCAGACTGAGCGATGCTGTGTTTGTCTCTGGGCTGCAGTCAGACAGAGAGTATGACTTCCTCAAAGCCTTTTTCACCACTGCATACTCCTGTGTGTTGATAGCAGGGGGTGGCGGGGTATCTGTGCAACTAGGAGCAGTTGTAATAACCCCAGGGACTGATGGATCTTCTGGTCTGTCATCTCCATCAGCACCGTCACGTGACAACACCAGTCCCCCTGCAGTCTCCAGTATGGCATCTTTGGTGTGTTCACCACTCTGTGGGAGAAACAGGATGGAGAATAAAAGCTTTATGTGAACATGCAGACCACATTTTGAAGATTGTATAAAATGCAATTTCAGGACCAAACCCCCGGCCACACTTAGCTATCAGTGATGCTCATATGCATATAAGGTCCTGCCCACACACCCCCAGCCCCCCTGCAGTGCTGTTTCCATACATCCACCTCCACTCTGTCTCATTCAGAGTCCCAAAAGAGGGGATCAAAAACCATCCTCGCCAGTGGGTCTGAGCCCTGAAGGGGACTCCAAGCCCCAATGGACAGTACAGTAAACATCCACCTGAACACACTACCGGTCAAATATGTCTAGCTGCTGAAAGAAGAACTAGTGAAACTTCTTCTAAAATGGCCACTTTCCTACCACTGCTATAGTTGAGCAGACTGAGTCTGTGCCTCCCTACACTCACTGGGTGTAATAAGAATCCCAGAATGCCCATGCAGTTCTCTGTGTGTAATGGCCCGAAGGGTAAAGATTAACACACTTTAACAAAGGGTATGGTGAGCACTTCGTCAAAAGGTCCAACGGGGTGTTGGGTGTAGTAATTGACCAGGTCCGGCAGGCTGCTGTGACGGCTCTCCTCCCCGGTAATGAGATAGCAGCCCCCTCCAGCAGACCACCCATCATTCTCTTCCTCAATGATGAAATGGCGACACCTGTCCTTGCCCCTAAAAACCCAAAATTGGGAAGGTTATGAGAGGTAGATGTTTTGTAGGACCATTTGAGTGCTCCTTCTGGTGCCTTTCCAGTCCTTCATGGTGTATCAGAACAAAGACCAAATTCCCTCTGCTCTGGGATGGCCTGTTGTTTGTTCGTAACATTCGCAAAGAAACGGTTGAATTTTGGAGTTCAGACACAACAGCGTGAGGGTGGAATTGATCAGCAGTGACGTGTTTGAAGCTCAAAGAAAAATGCCAACCTTCTGGAGACAATCAGATAATCCGAGACACTTCAAGCATTTTTGAATAAATGTCATGGGTTTCTGATTTTCGAACTCCAGTGCTGTCAGCTTTGTGTCTTCCTGGTGTTTTTATAGCAAAATAATTCTAAATTCAGATTCATTTCTAAGCTCGGCATGTTACATAGAATACTGCTGTACCTGTATGAGAGGACAAAGCCAACCTTGGATTCACTCAGTCTCAATAGAAAGCATCCCTGCACCGTGTCCCTCAGCAGCTCCTCAGCTTCCCTGGAGAAAGGAGGTCACAGGATCAATATATTTTTTACATAATCTTTCTTTCTTTCATTGGCCTTTCTGGTTATTATCCATCAGTTACAAGACCATCAATTGTTCCTGCCACGTTAAATCAGAGAAATATTAAAGGGAGAAAAGTAACGTGTCAGTTTGAGGAAATAAAACACAATGGAAATGTTGTGCATGTTGATAACTGGGATCTTATTAATAATGTTTAAATACAATTATTGATGCATCTACTAAGCAGTTGATTAAAAGCTAAAATTAAAAATATTAAAGGTAAAAAAAAGTCAGTTTATCACGCTAAAAAATGGTCTCCACTGAACGTATGTGACTCACCAGAGCCCTTAAATATATATATTTAAATTTACAGTAAAAATTCGGAAATGCAAATGCCCAAAGCTAAATATATGGCTGGAATAATGATACTTCCCTTTAATCACATTTATTTCTGAGAAAATTAAGGGCTCCAAAAATTTAGAAATAACATGCACAATTTAACAAGGTAAATTGTCCGAATTTTATTTTTTTTCCTTTTTCTGTTTTCACCATGTTGAAGGATGAATGCAGAATAACCTCATTCCAGCTGTTTCTGCATTGGACAAAGAAAAGGACGGTGATTTGTAGACAAAAAAGCTTAATTTTAAGCTTTCTGCCTTCTAAACTCTGAACTGCCACTATTTTTGTCCCTGTTTGTAAGTATTTGTGACTGTCATAGTTTACCAGAGGAAAATTATGTGCATACTATCCCAAGGCCTTTGACCATGTTTAATAAAACAGTTTATTTCACAGGGTATAAATGAAGAAGAGGCTGATACAATTTACACAATGGTTTGTTAAACATTTATACAATATACAGCAAATGCAGCATATAGTAACCCTCTCTATATCTCAGTTCCCTGTGTCCTTCTCAGCCTGGTCATATTTTCCAACTGAAATGCTGTATGTCTGGCTCAGATTTGCTGTGTAAATCGGGGTCTTACTTGCGTGTTGCGAAGCCGTGAAGCCAGCAGGGTAGAGGCTGTCCAGGCCTGCGCAGTCGAGGCAGCTGGGTAGTTTCAAACCACAAAAGGGTGTGTGCACGCAGAGAGCTGGAAAGGGGCTCCAGAGTTGAGGTGCTATTCAGAGACATGGCGACTAGTGACATGCTCTGTGAAAAGCCGCAAAGGTGACAGAATGAGTTAAAACTTCAAAAGGGAAAACAAAGTAAAATGCAGAAACAAAGCATATCAGCAAAGTAACCTTGTAGAAATCAGATTATGGACTGTTGCATTTAAAATGTGAACCTTCAGTTTCCTGTCTTCACAGGCATCATTTTATTGACCATATCAACAGGAAGCAATGTTGGCTTCAATTCTGCTTTACTTTTTGTAGCGGGTTTTGGGTGTGGGGTGTCAAGGCTGACCGACATGGTGCGCTGGGTTTTTACTAGCAAAGGAGCATAAGCAGTGCATGCACGCACACACACTCAAGGAGCAAAACACAACTGCAGGCTGGAATGTTCTGATGACCTGTGAGAAAAATCTTAAAACTCGCATTGAGGCTAATTTGGATTATTTTGTGGCTGCAAAAAGCACAGGTTTAAATTCAGCTTAATTTCACTTAAAATGACAAACCTGTAGGATATGGGTAAGTGCAAAATATATCTGCCACAAATCTATAGGCCCACACAAATGTTTTTGTGTGTCCAGTTGCATCCTAAAGTGTGCACTAAAAATATACGTTTGAAACAAACTACCTTTGGATAAAATGCACAGCCATAAACATTACCTTTTCTTGCAAGATGGGTCGTGCTTTTAAGCTTCTTCTGGGTTTGATTGGAGGAGCTCTGCAAGGAGGAGGGGACTGAGAGCTGCTCTGGGTCAGGGTTTTCTGCAGGATGGGAAGGGTCCGCAGCATTGTGGCCTGTTGCGGGTTGTTGGCACCTGTCAGCAAAAATGACCCTTTTACTCAGTGTGAACATCTGCTTTTTTCAGTCTACTGTTTAAAGACTGCAAAGTATATGGATCTCAGAAAATACGGAGAAACCTTGTAAGGTTTTCCTGAAACCTCGAAAATCAACTTTGTTTTTAAAAGCTCCTTAGCCGCATTTACTTGAGTAGATGCTCATCTGTCTGTAACTATGTTTTGCTGAGTCATGTTGGTCTTTTTATTGTTTCCATTCACAAATTTCTTTAGAAATTCTAATTCATGTACTATTTTTCTAAGGATGAAGCACATAGTCTTTGTTC
This sequence comes from Arapaima gigas, assembly GCA_900497675.1. Lineage (NCBI taxonomy): Eukaryota > Metazoa > Chordata > Actinopteri > Osteoglossiformes > Osteoglossidae > Arapaima > Arapaima gigas. The sequence goes on from UFQX01000286.1 coordinate 417,852, forward strand.
GCTGTTGCACACTAAGTAGCTCAGTTATATTCTGTTTACTGTTTGCAGTTTTTTACCCTCTTGAATTGTTCCTTTTTTCTGTACACTACTTAAACTACTTCTTCTTCCTGTTTTCTACAGAAAATTAAATAAAATGCTGGCTTCTAGGGGGATTCCTGTACATAAGATTCCTGTAAAAAAGTAGTACTCTGATTAAATGCCAGAAATAACATTTCATACCTTTTTCCTGCTTAAAAATGACTGCATGTGGAAAATATGTTGACCTTAAACAGATAAAACAGGGGAAAAAAGCCTAAAAAATGATTAACGATAAAAAATATGATAGTGTTATTGAAATAACCACGTTACTTCTTTAAACGATTTACCAGCTAATCTAATTTATTTTTTTACAGCTGATGAGTACTTTTGAAAATATCAAACAAGAGGAAACAGACGGTCTGACCTTTTATTGTTTGATAGTCGAAGTCCATGCCGAAACTGAAAAGTTTTGAGGGAGATGGCTGGCACTTTATTTTCTGAGTTGATTTTCCGTTGTTCTGTGTCACCTCTGATCTCAGAAACGTGTCTGCATGAGAGAGGAAAGAGGCGGGGAATAGTTTGCGGGTTTTGCTGTTGCTTCACTAACAAGATAGTTCTAGTTTCCCTTTTTCTAAAAAAGTACCAAGAGTTTATACATGTCTGGATATTGGGTGAAACCTGCTTATGAGATGTTGGTGCTCATGAAGGTTTTGAAAATTAGCCAGAACATAAAAATGTAAAGCAACTTGTATTTGCACCAGAAGAGCAAAGAGCTGGGAGACAGAAGAAGAAGAAACAAAGAGAAAGAACACAGATGACAGAGAACAATAAAACAGTGTTCATGCCTGAATACCTTAAGACAAAACAGACCTAACAGTGAGCTCATTTGAAGACAGCAAATATTAGTATAAGTATAACATGTTTACTGTAACCCTGAACTAGACGAACATATTTCAGCTAAAAGTTAAACATGTTCCCCCAAACTATCATTTCAGAAGATCCCCTTATTGTTTTATTGTTTAGCAGTAATGCTGTTCTGCAATCAATCCTGCAGGTGTCGCTAGAAACAAGAATGTAAAACACGGCGGCTCAGCGGTCCGTACTGCCTCTTCTGGCGATTTTCTACCGGGTCCGAAGCGGTTTTTCCAGCACCGAGCAGCTGGTCAGGTGGCTCAGAATGTGACGTCGTGATGGACGCACCTCACCTTCACTTCAGCACCTGCACTGACTACATCTCCTGTCAAGAGAACAATTGGTTTTGCCAATAATGAAACAGCCGCATTCAGACAGGTTCCTGCGGAAGGATACAGGTAAAGTCCTCGTTTAATTTACCTTGTTTGCTCAGGTCTGTACATGTCTGCGGTGTTCTGAGTAGATCGTGGTGTAGGTACTGTGGTACTGGAAGGTAATACCTGGATGAGCTTCGCGGTCGTGCGTCCACGACGGTCAGTGCGGTATTTCAGGTATATTAAGGTTGGTTATTAAAATGTGGCTGCGATGTCACACGCGCGGGGGGGGGGGGGGGGG
>UFQX01000286.1:419453-458292 GCA_900497675.1 Arapaima gigas
GGGGGGGGGGGGGGGGGGGGGTGGTAATGTTGGAACTGTGTGGTCCTATGATCCTCGGGACCACGGTGTCACCGGAGAATGAGCGGAGGGCTCCGCTGGACGCGCTGCGGGATCCCGGAGAAGGTAACGGGGCGCCGTTTCAGGGAAGCCCGGTTATCCGCATTAACACGCCGCCCACTGTGCTGCGCTCAGAAAGTCGTGTAACTAGTTTTTTTTTTACTATTATTTTATTTGCTCTCATAGATCTGGAAAATTGCCTGTTTGACTCATATTTAATTATATTATTATTGTTGTTGTTGTTGTTATTATTATTATTATTATTATTATTATTATTATTATTAATAATAATAATAATAATAATAATAATAATATGACCACTGTCTCACGTTCGTTAACCGCTTGTCACGGTGAGGGTCGCGGGGGTCCGGAGGTCTTGGTATCACTGGGCAGTAAGAAGGAGGGGGCACCGTGGAGGCCTATCGATCGCAGGGTTATTAAAATCTCCCACAAGGAAACTAACACTATCCTGAAAACCTACATATCCTAAATTACAAATGAAAACAACATTTTTAACGCCTCACTCATATTATGATCAGCACTTAAATTTTATTTCGCTGTTCTTTACCGGAACAATTCTGAAAAAAAAACCCTTATCCTTGGCGGGACTACAAAGGCCAGTGGGGCCCTTACTTTGTTCCAGATGTTCTGTTGGATGCTTAATGTGTTATCTGAGCGCACAGGGGTGTTCACGCATTCCACGGGTGGACAAAACCGCGATAAGAGGCAGTGTTCCGGAACATGAGAAGAGGAATCGAAACATTCTTGAATCGGCACATTATAGGTGCTTCTTTTTTGTCTGCAGTCCGTGTGCTTACTGTATATTTTGGGGTCTATATGGGTTTCTATGTGAGTTACAGTTTCCATTTATTGTACAAAATTTCGTTAGCCCCTGTTTATTCCATGTCGTCGCTTTATTTGCACATGCATCCTTTGGTTTTGTTTTTTGCATTGTTTTTAGAATCTGGCATGCGTGTGAGGGCGGGGGGTCGCATAGCTTCTGGCTTTTTTGCCCATTTTTGGTGAAATGACCTGATGTACAGAGATAAGGAGGAGGACAGTGGGCTGAAGTTGGATTGAATGCAGCCCAGTGGCTTTTCCTCTCTGCCTTATTTATGAACGTGTCAGTATTTACTGTGATGCTGACTATTTGTCTGAGATGTATTTCCTTTGACAAGAATAACGTAGACTTAAAAGGTAAACGCACATTACAAAATAACAGTCACTTTGAAAGAATCCAGTTCTTCTTTCTCGTTCGCTTCACTATTTGGTGAACTGGGTTCCTGCAGAATCTTTGCAGTTTTGGGAGTTAATTTAAGAGGAGAAAAATCGTCCTGGCGGAATAACTGCACACACAAGTTCATCCCCAACGTGCCGTTCCTGTTAAGGATTTATTTTACACACACACACACACACACACAATCTTGTATTTTTTTGCATAGAAACAATTTGCTGTAAATTTCAGGATTCTAAATTCCCCAGATTATCCATTTAACACCCTACAATTATTTCTCCAATGTCATGTTTAGAATAATTATGGTGATCTTACAGATGAACACGATCGTAAGAAGGTGAACGTTATAAAACTTACACCTTTGGGCCTATGTCACCTGCTGAAACTCCCTTCGAGGGAGGGAGCTGACCACACTGTAGACGGGCTTAGTGAGAATAATATATTATACACAATTACGTGTCATACGTCTCCGAACAAGAAGCTGGAGATCAACCCACTTCATCAAAATTAAACCAACTGCTTCTACTTTCACGTAAAAGCTGCCTCCTCGCCCAGCTTCCAAGATAACTGTGACCTCAGCGCACGACCTGGTTCCCGCCGTCCCTACCGTTAGGCTGCCCGGTCGACGCTGACGGGGATGTAAGATCTGCGCCCTGGAATGCGGCTCTAACCCCCCTGGGGGCAGCGCGAAGGCTGTTGGACCAGTGGCGCCACCTCGGCACGGAAACCCGGGAGAAACGGAAGGAGAGCGCGCGCACTGAACACACTACGCTCCACGCTGAACATCAAAAACCCCGCTGTCACTGGACCGGAGTTGGTGACCACGGCAGGGAGGGGCGGGGCTAGGAGGGGGCTGTGACAGCACAGCGCGCGTGAGGGCGCGAGGAAGGAGTGAGCTCACGAGCTGTTGCAGGAACCGGGTGAGTTGCCAGCGTCGTGTCGGTTCTCTTGCTTCACATTCTGCAGTAAAATGGTGTGGATATTACAGCTTTGAGTGCCAAACCTCGCCCTGTTGCGAAAGCTTTTACTTTGTCTTTTACACTTTAATTCACTAACACCGCAGTTTTTGTAGTCGAAGGTTTTCGTGAGATAGATTATTTATGTGTGATTTAGCATAACGAGTGACGTGATGTGGTGTCTATTACGGTTTGGGCCTCATCTTTATTTAACCTGTTTCTTACGCTGACGCTGGCGTCTCACAGCACCTGGGCGCTGTGAGAGGCAGTGGGTTCGACTCCTGCTCGTCTCTTGGGTATTTGCATATTCTCCCTGTGTTGGTTTCCTCCCACAGTCCAAAGACACCTATTTCAGGTGCACTGGTGACTTTGAACCGTCCGCTGTGTGTGCGTGTGCGTGTGCGACGGAGTATATTGCGTTGTTCTACAGTGTGAACGACCGAGGTATTTTCCTGTAGTGTAGCTCACCGTGGGTAAAAAGGTTTCACCAAAGTACTGCGTAGTATTGATCGTAAGTTGCTTTGGAGAAAAATGTCCGCTAAATGAAAAAAAATCCTCATCCAGATCTTGCAGCTTACTGGCTTCCCCAGGGTGCTCTTCCAAACTCAACGCTTACATAATTTTTTGTAGTTTTCTGGAAGGTTTATTTATATTCAGGTCAAACAACATATAGAGATAAAAGAACCCTATTGGTCATCTGTGGACAGTGCTTAAAAATTATGGCGTTTAATAATAAATATTTATGATAACATATTACTGGAGGCATTCTCTTTTGGCCATGTGGTGCTTTCAGGTACTGACGGTGTTTCGATACCTTTGCCCCCCAGCAGAAGGTTTCAAGACAATTTTAACATTGTCTGTTGTAGTGTGTGGTATTTAAGAATCTGGCTGTGTTCCCAGCTGATAGCGGGTTTCAGCTGCAATTGGTACAGGACTGTTGTAAGCTTATTTGCTCTGCAGCGTTTATGTAAAAACTATATTTATATCATATCAGGAAGAGTTAAACAGTTCCACAACATTTCACTTTGTTCTTTTATCATATTTGTTTTTAGAATAACCAATGCAAAATCAGTGGTTTCAATTTCAAGGGTTCCTGCCCTCGAGATGTTTTAACCAACACATCCCCAGTTCCCTGAGTAATTCCCCCCTTTTATTCAAATTATGTTGTTATTAAAGGGCTGGTTGCTTGTCTGTATGTATTTGCAAGTTTGTGTTTCCTTAACTTATCTTTCTAACCACAAGTCAGGTCTTCATAAAAAAAAAAATAAGGTTGGAAGGGATGTCAGTCATTTTACTATAGTTCATACATATATTACTGCACAGAAAAGTGAAGGGATATATTGTCCCTCTTCACTTTACAACTGCAGTTTATCTGTCAACTCCAACCGCCTACCTTATTAAAAGCCAAGGGTCCATTTTAAAAGCAGTGACACTTTTGGTTTAAATAGTTCACTCCCCTCCTTCTAGTTGTTCTGAATTCCCTTTATCCATGTGTAACTGTTTAGGACCAGTTTGTTTACAAGTTGGCCTGGGAATCATTGGAGTTGGAATGTTTTCCGAATTGATCAAAGGAGTTCTTGGGAGGGGAGAGAGGTTCTAATGAGGAGCACATTGTGCAAAGACGGATTCCAGCTCTGGAAGCTTACTGCCTCCTTTCCTATCCACCCCTTCTAACTGACCTGTAGATTCTTACCCCACTGGCTTTTCTCTTGTCCTCTGGTTCATCTTTATTTTATGAGACACCCCCAACTTTCCATCTCTCCTTCTGCATGCATTTCATCTCCCTGTCAGTATCCCTTGCATAAGACCATCAGAAAACATTATTCATGCCTTCTCTTCATGTTTTGTATTTAATGTTTAATGTTTCTTCTCCACCCACTTGTACTTTTCCTTGCCTAAACTGGTTAAACAACCCTCTATTCCTTCAGCTGTCTTTGGGGTCCATTGAGAGGATTTCATATCTGAGCCCAGATTTTTCCATTCGGTCTTGTGCTCTTGTTCCGTGATATTAGGCCTGTTGCATCATTGAGATAGTAAAATCCAACAATAATTGTACACACATGCTCTCACAAGCATGTGGCCAACTCCATCTGCACATACAAGACCTGGGGAAAACATAACACACATTTAGTTGTAGGTTTAAGGTCATGTACACATTTACTGGTGGTGTACAGAAATATGCTTATTCGCTCTCTATTTTCTTTCGCTGCCTGTTCATATTGTTATGTAGTAGTCTGTTTTTTGAGTCAGTACTAAGACCAACTGGGTTTTTTCAGGAATGCATAATGTGTCTTCTGGGAAAATTAAGTTGTCTTTTCATCTGTGCAACTAAGTTTCCAAAGATATTATTGGTTTAGTCCACTTATGGTGAATTAATTTACATCATCTTGTACTCAGCGGTAAAATAAAATTGTCAGAATACAGTACTTAAAATTTTTGAAATGCATCAACAGTTTGGAAACAATACAAATACGAAAAGTGCACATTATGCGAAAGACCAAAGGAGTGCTCTGGATTTATGGATTTAAAGCAATCTATGTTGAATCAACATCGGACAGGACTTTCGTGTGGTTGCAACCCTATGTAGTTTATTTACGTGACACAGGTGACCTTTCTAGCAACACACTGTTTGATTACATAATCAGAACATTACCATGATTTGTATATCCCAGTGGTGAGTGATTTTGCAAAGTTTACATAGGGTAATGTTGTAGTCCATAATTAACTAAAGGTAGTAGGTTGAAAACAAGCAATTTGCATTTAGTGACCAAGCACTGTTACTTTTCAACCACTGCTTTTGAGAAAGTGTATTGAAATTTTTTACATGAATAACTGCTGTTCATAAATGTCAGACTGAGTGTGTAAAACGGATTCACCTGGTTAAAAAACTGGTAAATAAATTCTAGATATGCGCACTAGTGTGTCATTCTTTAGTCTCATAGAGTAATTGAAGTCATTCAAAGCAGAGGTTAGTGATCTACAGTGATTTGTATCTGTAGTGATCTATATTGCATGCTGTCCACAGCACATCATTAAGTTGTCAGTGAAGGACAGGACATATACGGTGAATGGTAATCCAAGGTGTTTTCTGTGCATTGTGTCTAAAATAAGAATAACAGCCCTCGCCATTGCACAGTTCACAGAGGGTCATGAGAGAGACACATCTTGGTGTCTGTGGTTGCTAAATAGTGCTGCTTTATGCTTAAGCAAACATCTGCCAAAGCAAACTCTGCTCTAGTTTCTCTGAGCAGCATGGTGGATGTGACAGTAGATGGCAGAGAGGGTTCCGACAGACCCTGCAGGGTTTTCAGTCTAGGTCCAGTCTTTAAAGTTGACCCCCAGATCCTCTGAAGTATGCGCTTGTGTGCTTTGTGAGCCATCACAACACAATGTGTACATCTAAGCGTGCATATATATGTAAACCATCATAGAAAACACAAATCCACAGACATGACACGGTCACACAGGCAGAAAGAGGACCATTGGACATCCAGACCAGAGACAGTTTGATTTCCAAACCTTTAACAAAAGATCCGAGCTTGATAAATAATCAGTCTGGCTTCATAATTCACTTTTCACACAGTCTTTCTCAAAGGGACATGAAACAAATTGTTATTGTTCCATTGTGTAGCCAGTGCTTTTATCCAAAGAATTTTACTTGCTACACACATCTAAATGTTTTATCCGAGCAATTCAGTTTAAGCACTTTCCTTAAATGTACAAAGGTGGGGCCCCTGCCGAGAGTTAAACTTCCTGGTCTGTGCCCATATACACAACAATACCCGCTGCCTGCAAAAAAAACAAAACAAAACAAAAATACTACCCAAAATGAAACCAAGTCATTTTACCAAACTTTACTAAGATTTTTTTCCTGCGACTGGGCATTCATTACACTGACTTTCTTGAGTCCTTAAACATTTCAGCTTGCACACAAAAGCCAAAACAAATGTCTTTAGGCCCCAATATATCCCACATCCTGGTGTCTACAGCTTTCCGTGAAAGCTTACTACTCTCACTTTGAGCTTTTGTACATTAACATTTCCCCATTCCTCTCTTAACAACATACCATAGAACCATTTGGTTAGTGTACTGCTGTTACACACAGCTGTTAATATCAGATCATATGCTAGCATGAGCTGTTTTTTGTGTTGTTAAGCTAAAATGGGGGTAACTATTGTTTCACACTTGTTTTTTGTTCTACTTCTGGGCAAAGGTTAATTTGGAGGGATGTGGGAAGTTGTTGTTCTTGCTTTTTCGGACACAGTCTAGAGGGCATCCTGTCATGGGCTGCAAAACTGCGGAAAGTTGTGAGCACTTTGGGATGCAGGACGTGCAGAGGAAGTTACAAAGGTTGCGGGGCACATTGATGGTGGATGGAGATACAAAAAGGGCACAATAAAGATATATATTGAAGGGCGGGAGACAGGAATAAATAGATGTTTGTTTCCCGGGAAATTTCTGTTCCTTCTTCAAAAAATGTGGCACAATTAGGAGCAGTATTTCATAACACTTATAATGTATGCAATGGAGGGTGCAAACATCTGCACAAAAGAGGTACTGGTCCATTTTGTGCAAACTGCACGCTAACTGTCATGCTTTAAATATGTGACCACATCTAAGTTTCACACCTGTGTCTGCACTGTCACACTTTTCCAAGCACCGTCACACTTTTCCAAGTCCACAGACACTCAACTGCCACTTTGCACTGAAGGCATCATTTTCTAATCCTTCAGTTTTTGTCTCTATTCAGTTATCCTCACTTATTCAATTTGTCCCCTTTCTTTATAAATTTAATACCTTCTTATGCTATTTCTTTCTGTCTATGTCACTTATACTTTTTTCTGGCCACCACTGTTCTCCTTTCTAGTTTAGCCAGCATTGTGGCCGTATCCACTTTTACCAAGAAATGTAGTTAGGCATTTTAGTAAAGCAATTACTGTACAGTGAAGTATCTTCCTCAAGGGTACACAAAAAGGGTCCTTCCTATAACTTGAAACAGAAGCTTTCAGATTGAACCCCCATGTTCTTAACCACAAAGCTACTTGCTGACCTTTCTCTATGTCTGCATTTCTTTTTTCTTTGTTTTAAATGTTTTTCCCTTGTTTAATATCCCCCCATCAGCCTCAGATTATTAACATTTCTCCATTTGTAGCTACTCCCATATAAATAAAATGCACTTACAAATAGTAAGCAATATCACTTTCATACTGAATGTGCAAAAACTTTCTAATGTTATTTTGTTGATAAGCCAGGCATTTTATCCAATGAGCTGAAGCAATTTTCAGATCAAATCATTTGTACCTGTGTATATTTGCTTGGAATGATTCAGGGAAAGAAGCTGTCTGAAGAGTACTAAATAGTGGTCTTTCAACCTGCCACTAAACAGCTTTTTGCCCATACGGCATACGATTGATACATAACCAGCACTATAACATCTCAGTAAAACAAGGCATGTTGAATATGGAGAAGTTCTTTACCTCTTCAATTATGTGTCATGCTCTTTCACAATATGGTTCTCACTATCTTTTGTCTATTGTCTATGGGGTGGCCCAGTCTAACACCCTTCTCCCCCTATAGATTGGTGCAGGATGAAGTAGCTGGTGCTTTCAGTGGAAGTACACAAAGGGGTGGCTTGAGGTTGGAAGAGAGAGGGCCAAGGATGGCACTTTTCAAACTGGGGAATGTGGAGGACTTGTATGAGATTGGAGAAATACTGGGCAGGTAAGACATTTACACCACCCTGGGTGCCAAGTAACTTAGAAACACCTCCTCAGTGCATACTGATCCCTGATGTAGCACCATTTCTTTTCATCTTCCATCATTCATTTGCATGTGGTCAGAGAAGCTGACAGCTTCTTTCTTTTTTGTTTTGGTGTCTCAGTGGCCATTTTGGGCAGGTGCGGGAGGTGCTTGAACGGGCCACAGGGACACACTGGGCTGGAAAGTTCCTGAAGCTGAGAAAGGCCGCCAACAGTCGCCTAGGTGTGGAGAGGAAGAATGTAGAGAAAGAAGTGGAGATTCTGCAGTCCTTGCAACATTGCAACATCATGGCCCTGAAGGACGTGTTCGAGAGCAGATCGGAGGTGGTGCTCATCGTTGAGCTGTGAGTAAAGGCTAGAGTGGAGGGTGGCATTGTGGACCTGCTCAGAGTTCAGTCCCAGTTAGAAAGCTGAAATTGAAACTATATCTAATTAATCCTGTGGAAATCAGAGCCCTGGCTGTGTTTTAAGTAGCTCTGGCCGTTGGCTTAACAAATGCACATTAAGCAAGACACAGGTGAGAAATGAATGTTGTGTTTTTAGCGCTTTTTAGGGCTTTCATTACTTTAAGCTTTAATATCAGTAAGATTATGCTGCGGTGTCTTAGCTCATGAATAAAAAACGGACAGGGTGTGTTTTGTAATTTGGCTGTAACTGTGAAAGGAAGAAAGTCGTTTGGATTAAAAGGAGGGTGAAGTTTTCAGAAAGATTTTTTTACACAGCACCAAAGGTTATTGATTAATCATGAATTGTTTGGTTAAATAACAAGATACTGGAACTAATGGAGTTGCAGGGGAGGAACAAGAGTCGTGGAGAACATGTTAGGAGACAGAAAAGAGTTTGCCATTACCTGTGTTGCATGGACTGTATTTTTAGGCAATGAATCCCTGCGACTCACTTTTTATTCACAGCAGAATCCTAACAAGTTGGAACCTGTCCCACAACACAGGATGGAATCCTGTTACTGTACTGCCCTTCCCCTGGGGCAGAACTGTGGCGTGTGCAGGGGGAAGACCCTCTGTTAGAAAGCTTTGAATGCTAGTATCAGATTACTGTCTAAAAGTGACTAGGGGATTAAGCACTGGAGACTGGTGATCAGTTTTAGCCTGTTTCATAAACCTATCTTTTTGAGGTGGGATTGCCATTAGGAACAGTCTGCTGTTAGCCGAGGCTAAACAGACACACACACACACGATGGTTGAAGTGGGCTGGTTCTCAGCAGTACATCTCACCAGTACTTCTATATGTTGCTCTTTGGAGAATCGGGAAGTTTTGTTGTGTAACAACATTCCTATAATCCCCCGCTGCTCTTTTCTGCCCCCTGTTGACCAGAGTCTCATTCTGAGCTTCTCAACCAGCAAAGACTGCATCTGTAGTACATTGTCATTATTCATAACAGGCAGGTTGGCTCATGTACTGCTTTCCTATCCTTCATTCAAAATTTTTGTCCCAGTTACTAAAAAAATATATTGTAAACATGAACAATATCTCCTGGTATCTTTTATTCATACTTAGTAATTTGCTGATACCGACTGACACGTGCGCCAACATGCTAATAAAGGGAGCATTGCCACTTAAGCACTGCACACAGATACACACAGATAAACAGTTCCAATGGGCACAGGATAACTGCAGTGTCTTTTTATGACAAGGTTAACAACATTATACTTGTGTCTTTGAGCTACTGTGTGTTACAGCAGGGCTGTGATTTTGTGAGGGACAGCCCTGAAATCCGTGAGAAATGCTGCAGGCTGAGGTTCAAATGGCCTATAACACAATTCTCTTTTTGTGCTGCATCCTCCTCTTTGTTCAGCCTTTCTCACCTGGCAGTTGTTTTTCTCAGCACTTAAAATGAAACCCAGGCTTTGAACTTTGGGTGGTAGAGGCTAATACTTTGTAGAAGAAATTTAATACTTTTCTGCCTCTTGTACAGGTTTTGTAGCTGTTTGCTGTCTGCTACCCATCCTGTGATCTATTTCTTACACAGGATCCGTGGTGGGGAACTGTTTGACTTTATTGCGGCAAAGGAGACCCTATCAGAGAGTGATGCCATAGAGTTCATTGAACAGATTCTTCATGGGGTGGAGTATATGCATAGCAAGCACATCGCCCACTTTGACCTAAAGGTGAAACTTGAGCTCTGGGCTGCAGTGCAGAGTTCTCTGCTGGCACACATGTCCATCTGAGACATCATACTAGTTAACTTCATGATCCTCACGATCTTCTTGTCCTGTTTTTGTCTGGTGTTCAGCCAGAAAACGTTATGTTGTCAGACAAGCTGGTACCTCACCCCCACATCAAGATTATTGACTTTGGCCTGGCTCAGCGCCTCACGCCGGGTGAGGAGTACCGGAGCTTGTGCGGAACTCCTCAGTACATTGGTGAGTAGAGCTGTAGGCTACATGTGTGGAAAGTAAGTGTTGGGTTGTCATGGTGATTGGCTGGCGGTTGTGGTTTAGGACAGGAAGTTATCTCATGGTACGCCGATGACATGGGCTGGTGAGGAAAGTGCATCTTCACCGTTCAAATAACAAAAATAGAGCAACTACACAAATGGACACAGATACAGGCTGTCAGATTAAGTTTTACTTTAGCAGAAGTTCCAATTACATTTGTAAATAACTCATGGTCACACTAAATACCAATGTTCTTTGGATAAGTGGGCATAAAGCTGTCTATTTTCATTAACAGAATGTAAAAGCTTAATCTGTGTCCCTTTCATTTTCTTCCTTATTCTCCCTGTTTTGGTTCTTTGAGAAACCATGTTACGATTGTGTGTGTGTGTGTGTGTGTGTGTGTGTGTGTGTGTGTTTGCCTGTCTGAATTTCTTTCCTTACCTTCTCAGGACCTGAAGTGATCAACTATGAACCGCTGAATGAAGCAACAGACATGTGGTGAGCAACCCCAGATTTATTTAGTAGTTCCATAAAGATCAGTGCTTTAAATTGAAAAAACTTCAGGTTCTCTCATGGTTGGCATGCTGACCTGCAGATTGGTCAGTATTAGCAAGCTATTAAGTCTGAATTTTTTAATTTGCACAAATAACTAGGAGAGTTATATAATAATTGGAAAGCAGCACATGAGCAGACTACTTTAGTGCATCCTGGGTTATGAAATGTAGTTACGAGGCTGTTATGAATAATGTCCATGTACTACAGCAGTCTTTTGCTGTGGGAGAGGAACTCAGACAGAGAATCTGAAAGCCTGGTGGTCAGAAAAGAGCGCTGATTATGGGAAGTGCCAGTACAGTACTGACCTACTTCAAGCACTGCTAAAGATTCCTAATTAACATGTTAAAAAGGTACTTTCACTCCACTGTCTTGCAGTAACAATGTCAACGTGATCAGATTTATGATGTTTTGTCATAATGAAAAAAGTCTATGTATTTGTTTTCACTCTTTAGGAGTATTGGTGTAATCACCTATATCCTGTGAGTATCAAAGTCCATATGTACCATTACATTGATCAGTCCTTGTTCTGTATCAGTCATCAGCATAAAAACTGCACCCCCTCATCTGCGCCACCTTGTCCTACAGGCTGAGTGGTATCTCACCATTTCAAGGAGATACGGACGAGGAGACACTGAGAAATATTGTGGCGATGAACTATGAGTTCGATGACTTCCATTTCAAGCAGACCAGCTCCATGGCTAAGGACTTTATCCAGAAGCTTCTGGTGAAAGATCAAATGTAACTGCAGCTATGGTTCTCACACAGTGATTATCATATGTGCTGAAATGTTTGATAATAATGTTGTACAACTTGAAGCAGTGAATTCAGGTGACTTGGTTGAAAATAGGGTGAAATAGCTCCCTCACCTTTTTTAAACCAACCCATAGCAGTATGAATTTGAGGCTTTTTAAAATCCAGTTATCTGGAAATATAGTGTTATATTGGATGCTTGTGTGTGGTACTATGAGTCATTTAACACATATTTGGCAACAGTGGAGCAAAGGCACAAATCCAAAGAAGCCTGTTTTTGTCTCTGTACAGTGAGAGAATGACAGCAAAAGAGTGTCTGTTGCATCCATGGATCAAGGTAAGTAAAAGAAAGTAAAAATGGTTGGAAGATTGACTGTTTTTCACTGAATGAAATTGTGAGGAGTGATGATCTATGCATTAAGATCAATGTGTGCAGTTAGAATGACCAGGGAGTTACTCCAGTGTTTATAAGATGTTAAAGTGGATTAGTCCATTATAATATAGATAGTTTATTGCAGAATACTCTGTTCATAAAACCAACCCCCCATCACACACATTACCCCAACCTTTCCACAGCCACTGACTCGAAAACAAGCTGCCAGTAGAAGTCGATCCTCCATCAATATGAAAAACTTCAAGAAGTTCAACGCCAGGAGGAAGTGGAAGGTGAGAACTAGACCTAGCGCGTTTACTAAGCTTCACTCCTGAATCACAATGCTGTCGAGCTGGGTTCCATTGGGAAGTGATGCCATCTGCAGTTGTAGTGCTGTATTGCCGCTCTGTTTATGCATATGACCTCAGAGGAGCTTTCTTTTTTATTTTTATCCCTTTCTTTACAGATGTCCTATAACATGGTGTCAGCATGTAACCGGCTATGTCAACTGAGGCTATTGTGTAAAGCCAAAGTTAAGGAAGATGAAGAGCTAGTGAGTGGAACATGGGTGGGGGGGGGTGTTCTGATTGCTAACATCTCTAACTTTTGAAAAAGTTTTGTTTCTAATTAGTGCTATACTCAGTACCAGTAAAACACAGAAAAGAGCCAAATTGTTAAAGATGTGGTTGTGACCAAAATGTTTTTGGTTCAATCCTCAAAGAAACTTCTGTTGTACTTATATAAGCATGATACTTAATCTGAATTTTCCCAGGGAAACACTATTTTGCTTTCAAACATTAACTGGTGAAAAATTACTTTAGATAAAACTTCTACAAAACAGTTGCAGTGATAACAAATAATCCAGAGCAAAGGGCACTATGAGACACCAAAATGTGACTGTTGTCACTGTGTCCCTCTTGTCCAACAGAGACAGTGTGAGAGTGACCAGGAGGACACAGAGTCTAAACCGGCATCTCTCATTCGACGCCGACTCAGCAGCAGTTCTTAGGCTTCCACAAGACAGGCGAGAACACCGGTGGCACTCCTGTTCAGCAGTGTGGGTCTCATGGAGAGTATTAATCAAATCACCATGGGGGTTTTTTCTCATCTTTTACTGACAAATGTAAAACAGTGCTACTGGGTCAACCATAATAGACTTTTTGTTGGAAAAAATTATACATACATGAGTATGTGAAAGTCACATTTCTAAATAAAGTTTGAGGCAAACCCACATAACATTTAGACTTCGCACTCTGGGTCACGTTCTCCTAAGAATGAAGACCAGTTTCCTGAAAGTTGCTTTGTGTGACAGTGAGAGCACATGCATGTTTTAAAAATTATTTTCTGAGTGATTATTAAAAGTTTGTGATAACTTAAGAAAATGAACAGTTTACACTTGTGGACTGTGTGCTTTGTAGCCAATCAGGTAAGGGAGGACAACCTTCTTCAAAACAGTGGGCAGTTCTTACTGTCAACTGTGTTTTTATAACATGTATATTTCATATATTTTCTACAAAGAATTGTGATCCTTCAAGTGATGTAAAACATAATGCTTCCTGAAAAATATCGTGTCACGTATGTAATTTTGTTTTTCTATTTTACCTTCCAGAAGACCTTATAAAGCATTAACTTTATAATGACTAAGCTGAAAAAACCTGTTGTTCAATGTAATAAATAATACAAAACATTGTAATAACAGAATGTATACCAACTATTTAAGATTTGCTTGATGGAATGTTAAATTGTGTTATCAGTTTTTTGGAAATGTGCACACACAGCAACATTAGTCATTTTCAGTGACACAGTGTCAGTGTCCTTGTATTTACTCATGTTCACTGTTACACCACTTTACACTCTCATTTTTGCATTTTTTCATAACAGTGATGACTAGAAAAATCCAAACTGTAAAAAATAATTGTTGGCCCATGGAACTCATTCATTTCCTTCAGGTTACACCTTTATTCTGCCTGCTCATTTATTACACAGCAGTAACACGTTATGTTTCCTTCAACCAGTACATCATGAGTTCTTTAAGCTGTAACGATACACAGAAAAGCGCTAATAAAAAATATGGTTTTCTGTCTTCTATTTTAAATTTAAGTTTTCAGATTTCTTTGTATATCTGTGTATTTATTCTGTTTCTCAAATATGAGAGCTTTAATAGTTTTCCATGAATATTTCTAATACATTCATCCATTCCTTGTTATCTGAATCTAATCCATTCCTGAAAATGTGTTGGACAGTGAATTTTCTGCTAGCAGGAGCCTATATTTAATTATTTTAAATGTGAAAAATTGTGTTCTCAGCCCACCCCAAAATTCCCCAAATATCACCAAAACACTCTTAAACACCTATAGACCCATCCAAGGATTTCTTGACAAGATTTTCCACTTTCTTGTCACTTTCTTATTATTATCATTTCATTTTAACTTAACACAAGGAAGATGATAATGATAATGCACAACACAAGAACAGCTGAGGTACAACTGCAGTGCATCCTTGTTACCTTTTCTGGCTGCTTCTAACTTAGTCTGGAATCTCAATGGAATTTTGTGTTAAAAACTCCATGGCCAATATTACTGTAGTGGGTTCATTCCCACTTGCAACATGTTCTAACATGGTGAGAAATGAATGGGTTTGGGTAACTATAACTGAACCAGGAATCCACTGAGCACACTGCACTTATTTTGAGCAACTATTATACCTGTATACTTTCTGTTGAATTCATACATACTATGTCAGAAACACCACCTGTATTATTCAGGTCACACCCAACATGGCCGGTACACACTTCTCTGGAATTACGTTCACTTCCCATAATGCCCCATGCTTTTAATACTTTCACAGTCTCAGTTTTCATCCTCTCACCAGAACTCACATGCAACGTAAAACATTTTTGGCAATGCTGTTTTTTAATTTTTCAGATTCCAATTTGATATAATGGGTTTATTCAGACAGTGAATTCTGGGTACAAATTTTTGCTATTTATGGTGAATATTCAGATAGCAAGAGATACCTGTACTTCATTGCAGAAACTAACTTCATTCATTCTAACAAAAAAGCTTCACCAGCTGAAATTCAAAGGGTGAGATCAGTATAGCCTGGTGTAAAAACACGATCACTGTCACTTAGAGACATGAGGTCCATTTGCATCAAAACTGAGATAACAAAACACATCATCCAGGACTTAGTCCTGCCTTTGTGACACTTTACCATGTTGTCCCTGAACCACAGTTTGACACCTTCATTAAAGGCCCTCAGAAGCTTAGATGAGACCTTCTCAACGTTTGGGAAGAGGGGAAACTATTTTAATGTGAAGAATGGTGTGTAAAAATAAATCTTAAAATGCATGAGTTTTTTAATTTATTGTACTCATTCGACTATTTTGTATATTATGCTGTATATAAATAATGCCACAGAATTCGAAAATCAAAAATTGGTTGAGGTGAGACCCCACTGTGAGGCCCTGTTGCCAATGACACTGCTATGTTTTTCCACCTTAAGCAAACAAACACAGGCTGCTGTTCCTGTTGTTTCTGCTTATTTATTCTCGGGCTGAAAGGTCCGGGAGCCGGCAGAGGGGCACACAAAAGGGCGAGAGCAGAATGCCACGCTGGAGAGAACAGAAGAGAAGAGAACAGAAGAGAAGCAGGGAGGGAGGCTGAAGGAACAACAGAAGCCCTTAGAGCGCTGCGAATTCCAGACACTGCCCCGCCTGCGCGTGCACGCATCTCCCCTCTCCCAGACGGGAGCGCGCCCACAGCCAAATGCTGAGAGACATACATAGGACAACAAACAAGCCATTAACAAAGTGCCTCCACGAAAGGGGGCCGACAGGGCCAGAGACAGAAAAAGCAGAACTGACAGAGACAGCACAGGTATACACATACACGCAGTGCGTGGAGCAGCGTATGGGTGAGGTGGAACAGGACCTATCGTGCGCACAGGTATCTCAGTAAACACAACACAAGCCAGGAGGGAGTGGCCATTTAAACACAAGGAGGTTCCGAAAATAAGCGGTGATGAACCGGCTTCCGTGTGCTGACACACGCAGCCCGGCTCACCTGTAGAGCCAACGAAGCGCTTCAAGCACGAGCAGCTGTTCTGCTTTTCAAACCCTCTGGTCTTCACCTGTTCACCTCGACTTCAGCAAGAGTCCGGCGTTCGGCTGCACCGCGGGGGCGGGGGGGCGTATTGACAGCTGTCCCTCTTCGGGTGGAACGGAGTGTCCGCACGCGCTGCCTGCGAGCTCGAGCCGCTGCCGCCGTTCATGAGAACGGGTGAGTTGGGCGCGCATCCGCCGGGGCTGCAAACTGTTTTAAACTGTTTATTTCGGTCACTGTTTTATCCCGGCGCTTAGGTGCCCTGCGGGATGGAGAAACAAACCCGTTTTTAACCTGAGAAAAATTACAGTCGGGGGTCACTGGTGAAACACCTGGGTTCTTGCCAACTCCTGCCGGACTATGACTCTTCCCCGGGGCTTTCAGCTAAAATGCAAAAGGAGGAGTATCCCTTTCGCCCAGTAACTCGTCTCAAAAATACAGTTTTCAGTCTTAAAGTAAGGCTTTTACACTTTATTACATTACATTGTTATGACTTAATAATTGCCACAGCCAGGGCTACATCTCCGTTTACACCACGTCAGGCTCATGTTCTCGTCGCTCTCCATGAACTAAGAGCTGTGAGGTCTGATCCAAAATGGACATTGATATTCGTGGAAAATGGTAGAATTGGTGAATATAAAGCTCTTGTCAGTCAGCTGTTACTGGTGCTTGTAGGAAATGTGTTTGTCTCCTGTTTCCATGCTAACAGGAGTTATAATGGTAAGAAGCAGTAGAGCACTGTCTCTTCTGTTGGTACCAGCTCTAAAACTCTTTCACTTCCTTAATATTCTAGGCTGTGTGTGATGTAAAGAGCCTATAGAAGGGAAGGGTTTCTGACATTTCTGAATTTATTTTTGCTTTCTGGAAAAAAACATAATGTGTCTCGGTGGGTTTTCAGTGCTGATTTCTGACACACTAGTTTGTGTCACCTTTCCACGATTCTTAGGGCTGTTGAGAACCTCAGTGCTGAGAAGGAACACAAGGCTGGCTGAGCTGGATTTATAAGCTAGTTTAACAGAGATCTATGTGGTTGGAACTCTGCACATGCTTCAGCAACACCAAGAGCAAGACTGAAAACCAGTGTTGGGCCTGATACAATCAGACTGTGGTAGAGTATTTGTACAGCTTTTAGGAAGTTAGTTGATAAGACCCTAATGTGAAGACCACTAGAGTGAGGTGTGCAGTAGAGGGGAAATGAGTTAATCACCTCAGTCAGTCAAAGGTCAACATTTTAGTAACTTGCTCAGAATTTTCTCATCATTGTCAGAGTAAATCACTTCAAAGATATTAAAGCAGTATAAATTAACAATCGATCTCACTGTGGGACCTGTATGAATTCTCACGTGTTTGCTTCCAACTGATGTGTCTGAATTGGTTGTACAGCATAAGACTTAAGCCAGAGACCAAAGAGATTAATTCTTAAAATAATTGGGAAGAATTTTTTAAAAAATGTATGAACAGGTATTGAATTTAACTTTTGTGTTCTAGCGAAGAAATAAGAATTGATAATATTAACAGGTTAAGATCAAAACAATTACAAACTTTAGAAGGCTGTGTTGATATGCTGTACATTTTTGGTAAACGGGTTTGTTACAAACTAGAACTAATGCCAAAATGGTGATGTTGTGTTATATTGTACAAAATATCACTTTTGATACTACAGCTGCTTTTACTGACTTTATTCAGCACAAGGTTTGTTGTGTTCTGGCAGCACTGCACTGTGTGTATCACAACACGATGGCAGGCAGAGGCCATCGGGACAGTAGTGGGGAATGATGGCCACCAGTTCCTATCATCAGTTCCTATTGCTGATAAACAGCTGTCCAAACAGCCAGTGTTTAGCTTTTTTAAACTGTGAACCAAAGTAAAAACACAAAGCTTTGGTTTAATTGGTAATTATCAACATAGATCCAACCCTTTTTGGATAAAGTAAGCAGTACTAAATTCAGTCTCCTGATGCAAAACGATGAACATCTATCTGACATCAGTCTCAAGAACCACAGAAATGGAACAGGGAACATTTAAAAACTTTTCATCTTATGAAAATTGGAAAGTATATGTAAACCCTCTCCTTTGGAGATTACAAATGGTCACTGCCAGGAGAATATCTAGACACTATGAAAACAAAGTGAAAGACACTTTGGTATTGGTGTGCCCATATCAGTGTTCATACCTGGAGACAGATACAGATCTCAGCTGTTTTTCTAGATTTTCAGGTCCTTGATTATCTTTAATTTTTTTTTTTTGCATTCTTACATGCATTAATGTTTACCTTTGTCTAAGGAATGTAAGATATTGTGAGATTAAACAGAAATAACACTCATGTGCCTGAAATGTCTTCAACTTTTTTACTCTTATGTGAATTTTTTACTTAAATAGATTTGACTGTCTAAAACTGAGAGAAGTATCTATAAATACATGGTGATTCAAAAAGAACGCATTACCTTATCTTGTACCTTTCATTAGTTAATAAATTAGTATCATTTGAACTTTTTAAAACTGTTTTGTAAAGTGTCTCAGTCTTAGAGATTCACAATACACTACATGTTCGTATGATACTTAGTTACTGAGTAATGAATTGACAAAGTGTTGAGTTCTTCAGTCACCCTCTATATATACAACTTTGGTGTGAAATATTTTTACTTTTGCATAACGCTGGGGTAAATTTAATAAGGAAGGGTGATGGAAGGATTGAATTCTGATGTCTGGCTACACGAGAATGACGTGTGGTAGGAACATTGGGATCTATGACCTGATGGGTGTGTTGCCGTCCAGCACCTAGAGAGTATCTTTGTTATCAGAGCTGTTGACCTAGTGGGCCGGTTGCTGAGTTTCTTTCTAACACTGGTCGTAAACACACAGGGTGGTGTAGAGGCCAGCGCTTGTGCACCTGCCCATGTGACATGCCACACACATAGATGGCAAACGTGCAGTCATTGTTATAACTCAGCTGTAAACCATGACCTCTGAATGATTCACGTTTGCAATACAACTAAATGAATACTTACAAACATTCAAACCTATTCTGAAATTAAAACATTGCGGTAAAGAAGATCTAGTTTAATTTTTTTCTAAAATAAAATATAGAATTTATTTTGTAGAATTTTTATTTATTTATTTTTAATTTTTACACTCATGTAGTCATATTAACTAAATCTAATACAGAAGTGAAGATTTTGCCAAATACCCACTGTCTTAAATGTGATGAAACAGCTGGCTAAGCTCTCTTTTTTTTTCCCTTTGGAAAATGAGTAAGGATTTCTCTAAAATGACTTCATATGTTATATTTTGTATAAGGAACACAGTTGCTGTTAATAAAATTCAATATTATGCATAAACTCCTTTTTATTGGTGCACATAGATCTGTGTTGTGCAAACCTAGTTAAACAATCAGAAATGCACGTCATTTAAATTTTGAAATTTACATACTTCAGTTAAAACACAGTGAGAATAAATTGTCCGTATTAATATTTAAAATTAATGCTTAAGCATTTTTTTTAACCAGGACTACGTATTAAGGTTTTCTTTCATGAACTTACTTTTTTGGGTAAAAAAACCAGTTTATCTCTAACTGACACTACTAGTAACAATATCAGTGTAACCTAACTTTTCCTTAGCTCTATGCACATGGCAGGTGCCTGGTTGCTGATGAGAAATACAAGCTGGAGTACCGATAAAGTAATGGAAACTGCAGGCGTGAACCACAGGAGCTAAATGGTGCTGCCCATACAAGCCACCATGGTCGTGTTAATCATTAATAATAATGATAATGATGATAATTGTATGAAGTGGTGGGTCCTATATTGAGGAAATTTATGCAAAGTTGTAATGACAACTTTAAGCCTCTAGAGGGGGTGTTTTGGCTGATCGAAACTAACTTTAACTGAGGGACCGCTCTCTGTAACTGCGGGGAAATGCGCTAAAGTAAATTGCAGTTCTGTTTGTGGTGTATTTGCATTGTCCCTCTCAGTCTTTTCTTTTGCTTCATTGTACCTGAACGTTGCATGTTTACTTTCTGCCAGACAGGAGCATGAGTTTTATGCTGAATATGAGTTCTGAGAACATTCCCTGTTGTCCCAGTGTCAGTGTGTGTCTTATCCACACCTCTCCCTGTTGCTGTGCAGATAATCAACACGCCACTCCCCTCATCCCTGAGTGTGTCCCTTGTGCTGCTGCACCAACTTGTTCACCCTGGGCCTCATCACCTGTAGCCCAGAACGGGCTTGTTGACTCTGAGATGGTGACCCTACAACCCTCACTTTCCTGGGTCCCGGGGAACCAAAGGCACAGCTGGGGTCCCCGGTGGATGCTGTCGCCCAACACAAAGCAAAAACACCGCAGGTAAGCGTGCTCTGGGACACCTGGCTCTCTCGGGATATTTGCCCCTTTTTTTCCTTGGAGAACACCTTATCTCGTGGCAACTGCCTCAGTCTCTATCGCTGCTCTCGTTGTGCAACTGTGCTCTAACTCACACACAGCACAGCAGTCCTTTGTTTACTCTCTGTCTTCCTGAGTCCTCACTCACATCCTGACCTCCTTCCTTTCCTGGTAGCTAATCCTCTTGTTCAATCACCGTTAAACTCACAAGTATCTTTTACTCACTGTAAGGTAATGCACTTACCAATGTGTGGAAAATTGCATTCAAAAATTTCTGTTTGATAACTAGGTTTCTACATGCTAATGTCACGCATTAATGAACTTAATCAATTAAGTGTGTCAACCAATATTTATTATTTTCACTGTGCATACATTTAAGTTACTATTTGTGAGCTGTGTCAGTAGACAAGACAATTTCTTTCTTAAAGCAGTACCATGTGTGTGGCCATACTGTAAGGATGGGAGGGGCAAGAGATTCTTTCTCACCATCACCTCCTATAGTCACTCACTGCAAAGACCAGGCACTGCTTGCGGGGGGCACGAGGACTGCAGTTAGACAAGCTGTTGACTGTCTCTTTTGTCTCCTCAAGCACGCTGTGCACTGCCTGCTGAGGGGGCCTGTTGCTCCATTGTCCCTACCAGTGTCCCACTGAGCTCTATTGTTCTGTGCAGTTCTGTGGCAGGCTTGTTACTGGTACCTCTGGTGAGCCTGTGGAGGTTGAGACAGTAAGAAAAGCAAGAACCAGCAAGGCAGCTCTAGAGACAATGGGGAAGAAGCTTGGAAGTCTCTGAATATAACATTAGCAGATACAGGAGCGCTGGTTTAATTCATGGTAACAGAGGCAGGGGTTGTGTCAGGCTGACCAGAGCACCAGCTGTAGACCTGTAGGAATAGCTATGGAGAAGGTGCCTATACGACTCGCAGTGGCAATAGCAGTGATAAGTGTTGCAGTAGTATTTGGAATCGTGGTCGCTACTATTTTTGTAGCCGTGTCAGTTGTGTTAACAGCTATGGCAATAATAGTGGGAGTTCTGGTAGCTGTGACTGTAGTGTCCAGGTTTGCCATCCACTGGCGCAAGTAGTAGCTGGACACAACAGCTGCATCAGTGTCGGCTGGGACATGGAACAACAGGTTTTGTGTTTACATACAATATGTCTTGTACCTTTTGCTTTTTTCCCTTCACGCTTCTCCTTGTCCACCCCTGAATCTGTCTTCTATCTGTCTTTTTCTCTCTTACTTTGACAGTATGAGCTTGGAGCATATAGACTCTGAGTCAATAGAGGGAATGTTCAGTGGAGTCCAAGGGTGCCGGCGAGGGAGGGATCCCAGACGGGCGCCCATAACCCAGTACACCCAAGAGCTGGGGTCCCTGACGTCACTCACAGAGGAGGAGGTGGACTTTGACCCAGAACACTTCACTCTGTTGGAGGTAAGGCTCTCTTCAGACCAGCTGATTGGAGTGACTGGCTGTCCTTCATTTGGTACATAGGCAGAAGATGCTGTCATCGAAGTGGTTACTGCTTAGCCCATGTAGTTTCTTTTAAAAGAGTCTGGGTGATATTTGTGACTGTTCCGATTAGGCAAATGTTAAATAAGTAACTTAATACATACTCATGTTCTCTGTTAGCATAATATCAGCCTTATTTTTGGTGGTAGAATAGTTAGTGGTTGTATCTGGCTAAACTGCTTCCTGTGCAGTATCATGTAGCACAGGGTGTGTCTCAGGAGCAGCCCCAGTCCTTCCTGTCACATAAAGCTATTTAAAATGGGTATTACAGACATACAGGCATCACAGAACTGGTTCAGTGTACATTCATATTGTATTGTATCTCACTCCATTGCACCCAGTTTCACTCTGTGATCCTTCCCATGGCTTTGTTTAAGTGAACTGCATCATGCTTGCAGTAGCTCTGCCAAGAGGGCTCACCACGCTTGTGCCAGGGGGTACATGTGGCACTGGGCCTTAGTGCTGTGTGAACTGTTCTGTGTTGCAGGAGCAGTCAGCTCAGCTGCAAGGATGCAGCGCCTCTGCCCCAGTTCTCTGTGCTTCCCTGACCAAGTCCCAGTCATTGATGGCCATCCCTCACCACTACTCCCAGTTCTATGGTGAGCATGTCCCTGATATGTGATGTCACTTCTGGGAACATGTGAGCCCCAGGCACTGGACCTTGTTCTGATACACAACTGGTCTTTGTGTATTCTGTATGTGTTTCTTTTACAAGAAGACTCTGGTGCTGTACATGTGTATGTTTATGTTCAATACTTAGAAATACCTGCCCCAGTCTGACAATCAGTTTCAGTGTGCACATCTTGCAAACTTCCTGTGCAAATTTTTTTTTTTTTCTGTGTGAGCATGGATGTTTTGTGTGTGTGTGTGCACGCATTTATTTCCCAGGGTGACTGATGGTGTGTGTGTGTCTGTGTGTGTGAATGTGAGAGCGACACATGCACAGCGTGTGTTTCTTGCTATGCGCAGTAATGCGGAAGCGCTCTTCCTGTGTTTGTTCTGCTGTGGCTGCGTCTATCGTTAGCATACAAAAGTTGAGGCTGTTTTATTTCTCCTGCTCACCCTTGCTGCTTATTCTTTGTCCCTTTCCATTATATGCTTACACACTCACTCCTTTCTACAGCAAAGACCTTAATCTTCCTTTTGTCTCCCTGTCTGCTCATCTCCCCATACCAGCCTTCTTCTACTTTCTATACCTACCGGTGAAGAGTGCTTTGTCTGGTTTTCTGTCCTCCTGTGTGTCGTTCATTGTTAATAGTGTAATCTCAGCCGGTGAACTGGATCAAGTAAGCAGCTAGGTGATCTAAATTTTTGTTCACTTGTTTTTTGGACTCTAAAAAAAATGATGTTGGTTGTAAATTATTTTAGCAGGAAGAATTGGCACTCACTAAGCTCTAATGACTTCAGATAGAACTTTGATATCATATTTTTCATGACAAACCTGTTTGTTTCAGGAACCTCCCTGAATTCTCTAGTTGGAGGGTCCACACAGAGGTAAGTCTGTTTCTGCTTTGCTTCAGTTTCTGCCAGTTATGAGCAAGGTTCGGTGAAACATACTGCTTTGTAGTCAATCAGATATTGAAATTTCAGAAACGGCGCCTTTTTGCTCAAGTGAATTTTGCATTAGGTGTGAGTGGTCTGTTTTAAGTACTGTATAAAGATATTTTCTCAGTCCTGTTTGTCTTCTGTCCTCTTGCCCCTCTTCTCCCATAGTGTGGATGCCAAAAGTGAGGTGGGCTCTGTGTTCGGGGAGAGAACGGAGGCACTCGAGGAGGACGGCAGAGAACGGGAGGTGAAGCCAGGCAACCCGCTGGGTCGCACACTCAGCTTCCTGCGCAAAATGGCAGGGAACCGAAAGGTAGGTCAGAGGGCATCTTAGCGCCGTCTACATGTCTTGATGAACACAAAAGGTACTTAAGTTATTCACTTTTCATTGTTGGCCAGAGAACATTGCAGTGCAGTAGGGCTTCACTATCAGCATGAGATCATGAGCAGCTGGGGTGCTGCTCTTTTACCTCTGTACTGTTTGATTCCCTGTTGTCCCCAACTCAACTAATATATATGTCCAGGGCACAGATCTGTGTAAAAACAATACATGACAAACTTACATGTACATAATATAAATGAAAAATTGTGTAAAGTTGTGTAAACTTCTTTAAATGAAAGTTTCAACTAAG
Source organism: Arapaima gigas (assembly GCA_900497675.1). NCBI lineage: Eukaryota > Metazoa > Chordata > Actinopteri > Osteoglossiformes > Osteoglossidae > Arapaima > Arapaima gigas. The sequence continues at coordinate 443,700 of UFQX01000286.1, forward strand.
CAACAGAACAAAATTATTCATGATCACATTTCAGTTCAGTAAAGTGGTTATGCTCTGATTGTCAGATCCTCAGTGCTGGTCAGAATTTGTATTGCTTTGGCCTTATAGTCAGACAGAAAAGAATACAATATAATGTGTTTGCTGTTCTTCCTCAGTGTTGTGGCTCAGCTAACTGCAATATTAGCCAGCTCTCCAATGGACGAGGTATCATGGGTTTTCATGTGAATAATTTCCTTGACTGTATGAAGCAGTTTTACGGTTCTGTCCAGGGCAGGTCTGGAGGTGGCTTGAATTTTAGGATATATCAGCTATTCAAGTGTGGGTTTGAATCCAGCTTAGTCTGTGTAAAGTTTGCATGTTCTCCCCCTGTCTTAGTGAGTTTCCTCCCACATCCCAAAGACATGTTTCAGGTTAGTTGGTCACACTAAATTACTCATGGCATGTCTGTGACAGTGTGTAGTTTACCAGCCTAGTTCCCCTGATAGGCCCCAGTTTACAGCATCTCTGACCAGCCTGAAGTAGTTAATGATAATGGATGCATGGACGGATGTTAAAAACCTCTTGAGGTGTGTAATTATTTTTAAGCCTGAAAATGGTACTTTATATTCTACTGAAGTCAACAAAACACTTTATCATTATAATGATTTATGTATATGAAACAAGGTTTTGTCACTTTTTAGCAAAGATTTCTCTCTCAGCATTGTTGCTTTGCAAGAAATTTTGTATTTGAATCTGAGCATCTTGGAGACAAAGTAACGTTCTGCTGGAGCTCTAAACCAACCATGACTCCCAGACCATTCATGCTACCTGGGTATATGGCCAAAAAACTCCTAAAGGCTCGTAAATAACAGCAGATTAAGTTAAATGAAACAATAAAGCTGAAATATGAACTATAAGCCTATTTGATCTATAATTTGACAGCAGCCTTTTGGGTGTAATTAATAGAAATGACCACGAGGGGGCAAGGTGTCTCGTTTAGTTTAGAAGATGTCTGCTGGCGAGGAAGTACGGAGTGATGATACTGAACATATGGACAAATCATCAAAATAGGCAGCAGTCTTTCCTCTTGCAGGCTTTCTGCCCCAAAACCTGAGTAGGGAGGAACAACAGGGCAAAACACAGTAAAATGATAGATCAGTTAATTAATATTTATTTCATACATTGAAACTTGTTCAAAGTACAGCAATGCGTGCCTTGATATATGTGTTAATGTGTATCTAGCCTCCCCCAGTTACTGAGAATTTGTCTTTATTTTATATTAACATTTTGGGTTTTGTTTTACCTTGTTACCTTTGTTTTACCTTGCTCCCTTTTAAGGACAGCTGTAACAAAGATGTGATTAAGATCCCCAATTGTAAGTCATGTGTATAATGCTCAGATGAGAACTTGGTATAGAGTGTACTTTCTACAGCTGGTGAATTGTATTCAGCAGGGCCTGTGAAGGTGCTACCACACTTCTGTTGAACCTTCTTTCCAGTACACAAACGACGTCAGCCACTGGCTGGTGTTTTATATCAATATGAAGCCAGATTCCTGTCAGTCACTCCTTGCAAAGAAAAGCTGTGACGTCAGCAGAGCTCTGTGTTTTGTTTATCAAATGACATCACCTCCACCAATTGGCTGTAATGATGGGATGGTTGGCCTGCTTCGTTGAAGTTATTTTAGGTGTGTGACTGTGTTCTGCCCTTTATATGTGTAAGTGTGAATGATGCAATCGATGCATATTTGTATGTTCTCTCTGTGCACTGCATCCTGTGAATCAGTTGCACCTGGCAAGAGTGTTTTGAGAGAAGCTGAATGAATAGTATGTTGAGGTAAAATCGTCCCATAGATAAGCAGCAGTGCACATGGTACCCCAGGCATGTACTCCTGCTGGAGCAAGCAGAAACACTGAGCTCACGTCCCCATCCTGGCAACCATACCGACTCTGACGTTTGGAAGACTTGTTTCTCAGAAATGCCAGTGGGAGGAAGTCTATCTGAGCCCTGAGAGAGTGTCTCAGTAAGAGTATTTCTGTCTGTGTGCTTGTGTTCCCTAATATAATACAATCTGTTGTTCAGGTACATCAAATGTTACGTAAATATGCAGAATAAAAGCATGCAATGCTTGTCTTGTGCAAGTATTCTTCAGCCAGTGTGATAATGTACAAGTTAGGGGCTTGTTTCTGTTTATGATTTATGATTTTGTTTCTGCAAGTGTGTCATTCATAGGTTGCACAATTTTTTTTTTTCCACACAAAACAAACTTAACTGAAAAGTTTGATTGCTGTTTTGGGACCCCACAGCAGATGTTAGTGATGGTCATAAACAGCTGTCATCCCTCTGTTAGTTCTTAGGTGTGTGTGTGTGTGTGTGTTGATATCTGGTGTATTAGTAGAGAGGAATAACTAAAGTCTGTCATGTAAGAAGTAGATGGTTATGCAATTTAGCCATTGAGAAACTCCTAGAAAGAAATTATTCATAGGAAAGAAGTTGTTGTGAAGGAGGGAAATTTGCATTTCGTACAGACACATCTCAGTAGCATGTCTGTAATTCAGCTCTCATAATACATATTCTGGCTGCAAATTTATATTGGTATGCTTTTTATATTTATAGTCCTTTCTTTTCGTGTGAGTGTAGCCTAACTTTGCATTAATTGCTTTGTATGTTGAAGAAATCTGGTGGATGGAGTGCTTAATGTAGTTGGTTTCTAAAATGTTTAAGTGAAATTACTTTGTACAACAGAGGTCTGGATTCTGTAAGTCTATGTGTGAATGTGTGTTTTTCCATCTGTTGCTACAAATGGACAGTGCAGCCTAGAACATATAAAAACAGTAAGTGTGTATGTTGGCCCAAGTTTTGTCTGTGCTACACCCCTAGCCCACATCCTTAAATTCTCTAGTTGGACGACATTGCCAGTTTCGGCGGCACGTGGTGGGATTGCATCAGCAGGGATGGGGTCTCTCTCTCTCTCTCTCTCTCCCCCTGTCCCCTCTTCCGCCACCCCTTCCCCCTCTGCCATTCCAGTTTCCGCTCAGAGATGACGTGGAGTTTGCTCAGAGCATTCAACAGTCAGAGTAAGTGATGCACAGAGCTGTGGATATTGAGTAATAAAGTTAGGAAGATACCGCAGGCTGTGTACCAATACTGACAGAATATTAACTCAGCAAATATACACAGCTTGATTGATATTAAAGGCTCTCTTCCACTTTTCTGAATTTGCACTCTGCACTCCTCCCTTCATCAATTTGTTTCATCTCTTTATGAAATTCCTTCCTACCAGTTTCCCTTGTTCTGACTTCCACACTCCCCCACCTGCCTTTTCATATCATTTTCCACATTTGTCACATCTCATCTCTTTGTCTTTGCTAATCTCAACATCCCTGTTAATTTGTTACTTAGTTTTCTTTCAGTCTCTTTCTCTCAATTTCCCTCTTGCTGCTCTGTGTGTTGCAGTCCTCTGCTCCCCACAAAGGCCTTTTATTGATGGGGAGGGGGGGTGACTGTGTCAGGCAGCATCCACACTCAATAGCGCGCTTGTGCTCTCTAGCACCTGGCCATTATCTCATTGGAGCGACGCATTCAGCCGCAGCAGAAACCCACACACCTCCAAACCTACAGGAGTGCTGTAGCTGAGCCGTATCCCATGGCAACGGCCATACAGGCACTGAAGTAAAACAACTGGACTGTAACACCAGTATGACAGCAAACCGCTTGTATATTATTACTGCAGGATAATAAAGCTACTGAGCTGTTATATTGTGTACAGAAATATAACGATATAGTGGAAAATGAATATTTATTGCCGTTTATCTATTCTTAGCTTAGGAAATTTTTTTCTAATTGTAAAGAGAATATAAAACAGTATGGCTGAACAACATAATTTAAAAGATAAGGAGACAGTACATGTAGATAAGTTTATTTTCAGTGTTGTAAAACAAAAAGAGATTTTATTTTCTCCAGCAACTACAATTTGGTACAAATTACATATAAAGAGAATCCTTTCAGACAGCTGGCACACTTGTTTAGGATGTATATTGTCATTTGATCACTTGCTGACCTACTGACTTACAATACTCACACCATATACTGAATATTTATATTTGTCTGCTGAGACTTCAGTAAGTGGTACAGGAATCACAAGTGTCCTCAACTTTACTTTTTTGACCCCCGGACCAGGATGTGTTTAAGTCCAGTTGTGCACCGAAACGTTCATTGATCAACAGCACGGAGAGTCCAGACTGCTTTGCTGTTAGGCCCTATGTTTCCTGTCGGGTGCCAGTCGGCCTGAACTAATGTGGATGAGGGCCTCGCCGGCAGTCTCGTAGAGACTCTGTTCATGTTGCACAGCAGTTACACAACAACTGAAAAGAAACTTCTGGTTCTGAATCCCAGTTTAAATTGTGCAATTGAGAAATACTTTTTTTGAGTTTGTTTTGATGAATCTATGGCAGACCTGAGGCCAAGGACAGTCTCAGGATGATGTGTGTCCAGGTTAGCACTTTGATCTGGAATACCTGATGCCCCCAGGTGGTGAGAGGAGGGGAGGAAGACCAAGGCATAGTGTGGCCTTTGCAGGTCGTGGTGGGGTTTCACTCTTCTACATGACTCCAACATTGTGTTGTTGAGGGAAAGCGTGGGCGTATGAGACCTTAGCAGAGCCACCCGGCAGGGGGATGCTGAGTCACGTCGGAGCTGGAGAGAAGAAGATAGGAGCAGGATGTTCTGGGCAACAGAGCTGTGGGTAGTGCTGACTGGAATGGGTTGAGGTTAGTGACAGATTAGCATTGTAACACAGCAGACCGTGTAACAGAGTGCAGTGAGAAGGGGGAAGCCTGAAAACACTCAAAACTGCTGAGCAGAATTCCACCCCCAGAGCCGTTTGTCTCCATTACTATTCGTACAGACATATTTATCGGGGATGAAGTGCAAGAGAGCTGCGAACAGGTTTGCTAAGAAGAGGCATTATAAGGAGAACAGGGGTGGGCACCGTACGCTAGTGTTAAAAATGCATTGGAAACCATGAAAGGAAAATCTGATGATAAGTTTTAAAAAGATGTCATTTAGAAATTGAATGACCTACAGTGATTTTTTTTTTTTTTTAAGTATTTGAAACAGAGGACAAAAAATAGTACAGATTTGGTATGCTGAACTTCTGGTGGTAGGTTAGGGACCTGGGAAAAAATGTTGGACAGTTGCAGAAATGAACTGGTATTTTAATACCTGTAGGGTACAAAACTTGAATTGCTTCAAGAAAAATATCCTTCTGCATGAGTGGCATAGGATGGTCTGAATGAAAATTCCAACTAAATAGTTTTTAATGACAATAAGGATGTAAGAGCACAAGGAAAGAGCTGAGAGACTATACAGTGTGGCAGCACTGGACAGAGCAAGCAGCGGAGCTTCTATGCTTGTTTGCGGAGCTCTAGGGGGCTGAATGGGGCAGCAAGACAGGGCGTTCCCTCCCTCCATCACTCGCTCTCTGGCATCTAAATATAGACCTGGCCACTTGTACCACTTCGCAGCCTTCTTCAACACAACTCTCCTCTTGCTTCAACTTTATTCCTCTTGCCTCAGCTTAAGGCCCATGTGTACGTTAGGTCTAATCCCTCTTTTTATTGCCATTGTATCCATTCTCAGCTCAAACTGCTTAACACTCACTTTTCTCAAGTTATAGTCAGTGTGCAGCAAAGTATGACCAGTGTGGTATTTTCCCACAATGTGAAATGTGTTCACCTCTGCATCTGCTTGTTGTTGTACTCCATGGATGACACTTAAATAATCACAGTGTGTATCAGATTAGTACTTGTCTTGGTTTCCAACCCCAACTCTGCTTGGGTTTCGATTGATGTTAAGTGCAGAGAACGTTGCCACGTGGATGGTGTTTAAGATGTGAATGCCAGCAGTGCAGTCCAGCCTTCCTTGCTCTTTTACATCTGCAGTAGGAAAGCAGCCCATTCGTCACTACTTACTGTACAGCGTAGCACCACCAAGTTACCAGATGTGAAATATCTGCATGTTTTCACAAGGGCGGAGCTGATTAGGGTGGGTAATAATAATTGAAATGAATGTTGGCGCTCCATTGGCTGTAAGCGCAGCAGACGCAATGGAACGGGGCGGGAATTGTCTTAGCCCCCCCTCGGGGGTGTGGCCTGTCTTGAGCAGGGGCTTCGTTGAGTTTCCTGCCTGAGACGTGGAGAAGCGCGCAGAAAGAGAATTAACTTAGCGGATTTTCTTTTCATGTCACTTCTCTGAGTTCCCGTCACCGATTGAGAAAAAGAAGCTGGAATTATCTTGAGAAGGAAAAAAATAAATAAAACGGGGTAACACACTGTGCATTTAATTATCTTTTTATTTATTTATTTTTCGCTTTCGTAGAATACAAATTTAATATCACTTTATCTTCATATTGGAAAAAATCGTTATGTCCCGTGTTACGGATCCTCTGCCAAAAACCCGACAGGAGAGAATTAAGGAAATAAATTTACGGGTAAGTGAACCATTTACACTTTTGTAAAAGAGTTAGAATGAACTTGCTCAACATGTAATGATACAGCCGATTAGTTCGGTTCGAAAGGGGATCGGTGACATTTTATGCCATCTCCTCGACGAGCTGTTTTTTAAAATTTATTTTTAACTTTCACGGCAATAGATTTTTTTAAGTGGGAATTTCCCCGCAGTATGTTTTAACGAGCGGAAAGTTCCCCTTAAATGGGTCGCGTTGAGGATACTGGTGGCCAGTGATTCTGCTTTAAAATGTTCCGTTGTGTAAGTGGACAGTGTGCAATAGTCGCGAGGAGCGCGAACCCCACGCTTCAGGGACCCCGAGCACGTTGTCGGGGGTAGAGCGCGACGAGTGGGGGTGGGGCGCACGGGTGTGCGCGCGCGCGTCTCTGCGCCGGGATTAAGCCCGCACATTCGTACAGTGCGGTACAGTACAGTAGCCACAGTACTGACCGTCGGTCCGTAGGTCGCCGTGCAGTTCTACCGGTGTTGCTGAACGCCATCTCGGTCCCAGCCGTCCGTTAGCCGCCATCACGTAAGTTACACGTGTCCTGCGCGTGCACAACCGCCGGCAGAGCTGTGTCCGAGACTCAGCACCGGTGCGCGTCTCCCGGCCAACTCGCTTCTTTGTCTACCGTTAGAACTCGCACCGTCCCGGGATATGAAATCAGTAGGCACGTTTTGTATAATGTCATTTTATTTATTTTATATACTTATTTATTTGTTAATAAGCAAATAGACTTTTCGTTGCCTTTTCAGCTTTTACACGCATTTAACAATGGCCGTGAAAGAGCTACGAAACGGACAGTTTTTTAAAATTCTGGTTTTATTTAACTTGTTTTGTTTTTCCCGGTGTGCTTTGGTGAGTCTTGTGTATAATGTTTTTTTTTTTTTTAAATTTTTTAAATTTATTTATTTTTGAAATGGGGAAAAAGGAAGACCGGGAGAGTCGAGCTTGAAGAATGACCCTCTTTGTGGTGCGCGTGTGTGTGTGTCTGTGTGTGTGACACACTCTCATACAGACAGCAGAGAGAGAAGCCTTACTGCACACTGAGCGCCGGTGTCCATGGTGTCCCCCGCTCATATCGTGACCGGTGTGACAGCTGGCGTCCACCACGCGCCGGGCCCTGTCACCATGTCATTATCTGACTCAGGCCTATTGTGTGATTTGTATATTTGTGTCGAGGAGCAAGTTCTTCTTTCTGCTTCCTGTTTTTACCCCAAAGCCCCTGGTTAATAATGTCTACACTGTTTCTCTGCTCTGAGTTTAGGCCGTTTTACTGTCCTTTGACTGCCCATATCTAATTTTGTGAGGAAAGACCATAACCTCATGACTAGTATTTTGTCTATTCCATCTTCACCACCACTCCTGTATTTCATCATGCCCACAACTAGTTAAAAAAAACCTAAATTTACTTGTACATTTGATCTTTACTATGCAGTTTGTTTGCCATTCCTCTTTTATTGGTGTCATAAGTACAAATTATTGTAAGATTTCTTTTCAGTTCAGTGACAGTACAAAGGTGTGTGTGTGTGTGTGTGTGTGTGTGTGTGTGCATGCATGTGCATGCGTGCGCACATACATGGAAAGCTTCCAGATACTGTAAGGGCATTGGTTTTTATGTATTCAAGATGAGTATTTGAGCATGCATTTGTGTGTGTGCATGTCTGTGTGTGTCTGCAATTGGTTGCCATAGAAATACAACACTGCGTATGCGTGGTTTCATCTGAGCAGCTAAAGCTGAAAAGACGACATCTATTCCAATGCATAGATTCCAGTGCAACATCCAGATTTTGCACGCTTAATTGTGTGACATAGACTTCTGTACAAAAGGGAGAGTCAAGTGCTACCTCATTCAGGAAACAGCATTTTGAGTGTTTATTTCCTTTCAGACTAAATGATATGCAAGTATTTTGTAGCCTGTGATGCACGGTGACAACAGGAAGATCACACTGTTAAAAATGGGAATTATATGAATTTAAACAAGTGCAGTTGTCACATGAAATTTGAAGGACCAATAGAGGACAATGCCTTTTTTTTTTTTTTTTTTTTTTTTTCCCCCCCCAACGTGATGGGTTTCTGTGTAGCACCTGTGAGTGGGAGAACATGCGTGGNTTTTTTTTTTTTTTTTTTTTTTTCCCACCCAACGTGATGGGTTTCTGTGTAGCACCTGTGAGTGGGAGAACATGCGTGGGTGTGTGACCAGCGAGTTTGTCAGTAAGCAAGAGAGGGCTGGAGCATAGGAAGTGCTGGTGGGTAGTGAGCAGCTAGTGACTCAGTTTGGCTTCAGAGTTCAGTGCACTTGCTGGACTGGGATTTTTTTTAGCTCTGTACCAGCCAATCGGTCATGTTATTTCTCTTCATACAGAAACACACACACACACACACACACACATTCCAGTCTCCAATCTCCATAGACAGACCCCCAACCCCCACTGAGGCACACGCGAATGCATGCTTAAATACTGTCACAGATGGACCCAGTAAGTCACTCTTACAGTATTAAAGACAGACGGCGAAGCGCAGACGTATGCAGATGTGAATAGTGTGGAAATATTAGGTTAACAAATATGCGTGAACATTGATATTTGCATGACAGCTGTTTTTTGATGCAGATGTACAGGTTGGGAAGGGAGCAAAAAGGGCAGGTGGACTGCAGTCTGCTGTGGAAGAAGGGACCAAAGCACAAATCCAATAAACACACAAACAGACTGGGAAACCCTGAATGTGGCAGTAGATGGACGGTGTCCCTCTTGTTCACCCTCACAGTATCGTTGGTTCTGTGCCTGGAAACACGGCTGTTGCAGTAAGGCGGAGTTCAGCTTGAATGTGTGTGTGTGCGCGCGTGTGTGTGTGCGCGCGCACATGCGGGCAAATGAGAGAGAGAGAGAGAGAGAGAGGGAGAGAGAGAGGATACCTGTCCTTGTGCAGACAAAGCTCTTTATGTGCCTGGAATACCTGACAGCTACTGTTTCACTTTATTCAGGCACCATTTTGAGATTCCCAGCAGGCCTTTTGGTGGTCCTCTGTGTTTGAAACCAGGACCCTTCTGAGAACAAGCTTAAACCTCATACCTTCACACAGAATTGCTGAGTTTGCTGCAGTTCTGCTGCATGGCTGAGTGGTCTGTTTCTCCCCTGGAAATTTTATTCCTTCAGTTGTGCAATAAGATAAGCTTGTTCAATGGACTTGATTTACTCCTCCTGAGGGTCTTTAGCACGCAGCATCGTCCCTTGGGACCACAGGGGTCAACACAGTGGTGACTCTTAGGCAGGGAGGAGCTGCCAGGGGGATGAAGAGGGTTAACAGAGTTCTCATTGTCACTCTTGAGAAAATACTTGGCATGTATTCTACTTTCTTTACCTCATGGAAGGTATTACTGCTTCCCTCATTCCATATTCAACTTTGTTCCTTTTAACTGGCAACAGTTCTAGAACTGCTCAACACTTGATTCCCCCCCCCCCCAAAGGATTTTGTAGAACATCATACCTCTTTACATGAAAAATTAACTGCATCAAATGGTAACCATGTTATGGTGATTATTGAGCATCCTGTACCTGGATATCTTCATTTTTAATACTTCCATAGATACATTTTAACCAGCTAACTTCACCACAGCACTGTGAGCCAGGTTTAACCAGGGCCCAGCACTTTTCAAACGGCAAACTCAAGTGATTTACTTGGTGGCAGACCCAGTAATGGAGGGTGCTTCAGCATGTCTGAGGAACCTTATTTAAAAAGTCTCGCAGTGTTCGTTTATAGTTACGGTCTAAAAGGAGTGCACCAGTGGGGCCAGTCTTCAGTGTGTTAAAGCACCTGAATGACAAAGTTCATCTTGAAATTTTTAAGTCAGAACCTTTCTATTCACTGTCTAAATGTCCCAGTGTGTAGGAGGCAGAATTTGTGTGTTTAGAATGAGTCAGTGCACGGTATGTAGTCATTGTGACTCACTGTGTATCTTTGTGTGTTGGTGGTTGTGTGTATGCATGTGTTTTATCAGTCTGGCTGTAAGTCGTGTTCTTCATGAGCTGACGCTACTGTTACTGGATGGGAGTGCGTGTCAGCGATCCGCTGGCCTCCTAATGTTTGCTTATAGACTTCTTCCCCTGATTCCTCAGGATACCATTAGGCATCAGTGCCAGGGAGCCTAGGGCATAATCACAAGACGCCTTGACCGTCAACCTCAGATGCGGGATTTAAAAAATTTTCACATTCTTACGTTCATACTGTATTGAATAAATTAATACCATTAATTTATTAGGGGGATTCAGTAGTACATCTGAAATCCAATCTACCCTGAAATGTTATCGGTGTGGTTGTTTTATTCTTCAAAGAAGCCCTGAAAGAAGAGACCTGAACTCTTTTCATGAATGTAAAAAAAAAAAAAAAAAGATCAGATGTACTGTTTTATATATTTAATATTTCTATTCAGTTTAACTGATGGTTAAGGAAGTATTCGGGTGGTTAGAAGCTGCTGACTGTAACATAAGCAACGTGTTTGTTTCAGTAATATTTATAAACAGTACTTTCTTCAAGAACTTATAAGCCATTGATGTCTCTCGCTGTAATGTAGAAGTGCTGTGTCCTGTGTGAAAGAAGTTTTGACGGGGATTTCATCTGAACAGTTTCAGAGCTCACCGCCGACAGACTGCAACCCATACTAGCTTGCATCGCTGTTGTGTGGGAAGTGTTACTTTTGTCACCCAGTACATGTCTCAGAGCACTCTGTCTGTACAAGGTTGCCATCCTCATTTTGAGCAGTTACAAGATCAGTTATGATATAATGGTTTATTGTCTCATGAGTGCTAGTGATCTTGCCATTTGAAGAAGTTACTCGTTCCTATAATCAGACTGAAGGAAACTCAAGATAGCCGTTGTTTACATCCCTCCTCTGAGTCAATTACTCAGCAAGAAAAAATATTATTGCCATATAGGTTTCCTTGTTGGCTGAATCTGTGCCAGAAGGAAAGTGAATAGTCTGGGACAGGTTGCAGTACTTTGATTTTCCTCATTGATACACCTGAACCCTCCTTACCCTTCCCTCACTCCATTTCCGTCTTCCAACTCTTTGGTGACAATGGCACTTTTCAAACCTGCAACCTGATCATGCAGGGTTCCAGACAAGAGCAAGAAAGGGTACTGGAGGTAGAGGCATGAGTCATGTTACATAGGGGTTAAGGCAGAAATGGTCCTGAAATGGCAGGACCAGTTTTTGACAAAGTCAGTGAAGTGTGGGTTTGCAGGAAAAAGCAGCCATGCTGGAGGGAGATGAAGAGACAGCAGAGATGAAGGTAGAGATTGGGGCACCTTCTAATGAACAGCTGTGTGGCCACACATGACAAGACACGTCAAATTCATACAAATACGTGCTCTGTCTCTGCTTTAGTAGGTGCTTCCACCCTTGAAAACACGACTTTTGTGGCTCTCTTTTGTTGGCTTGTATAGATGTCTGTAAGGGAACAGGTAACACCCAACAGCTGAGCAGACAAAACCCCAAGCAGTTAACACCATGTGTAGTGGAGATGTGATCATAGGAGGTCATGTGAGTAACTCCATGAAAGGTGGAACTGAAGTGTCAGTCTTTAGTTCCACCCAAGAGGACCAAGACAGTTGATCTCGCAGCAATAGCAATAGTTGCAATAGCAACTTTCCAAGAATAAATCAAGTATTCATTTGATTGTTCCTGTGGCCTGACTGAATGAGCCATCTCTCTGCACAAAATAAGTATTCACACAATGAAACTGCACATTTATTCTGTTGCCAGTACTGGTGATTAGTGCTGCTGTCCAGTTTCTTGAGGCAGTTTTTAATTCATATTTGGGAACTGCATTATTTTCTCATTCATACACGTGGGCAGTTTTTGATGTGAATTTTTTTAAAAGTAACTGTTTGATACATTGATGTTAAACTTTATATCACTTTTTTCCAACCATATATGGCAATAACAAATAGTTATTAGATCTTAAATGCTGTTAAGACAACATGGCTTAAGATATCTGCCCATACAGGGCTGCTTTTTTTTTAATAGTGTATTTCTTGTAAAATGTTTTATTTTGACTGCTAGGGCTGTTATGCTTTTCTGTCATCTATATACTGCAGTGAAAACTGTTGCTAAGGAAACTGTCTAAGTTGTTGCATGGTTACAGGTGCCCTGCTGCACACTTCCCCCCAGCTCAAATGTTTCAGTGGTCCAACATTTGGACATTAACAAGAGCAAAACGGAAATGTGACCTACAGTGAAGGACAACTTCATACTGAGTTTTAATAAGCTGGACAGATGATGTTTACCATTAGTATTGTTAATGTTGGGAAAAGTTCATGTGTCTGGATTAATTAACGGACATTTACTATGGTCTCTGTAGTCCAGATCCTCAGCATCATGTTCATTCTTACTGTCTGTACAAAAGACTACCCCCTGGGTAGAAAATGCAGGGGGGCCTTTTGGTTGTGGAGTGTTGAACGTGCCAGGGTCAAAGTGTGCCAAACTGTGAGCGCAGCCATCTGTCCCCTGCTGCACTCAGAGAACTGTACACACACACATTCATACGCGCGACCACATGGGGCCCCACCACCCAAACACACACCGGCTTTGCAAGGGCTTACAGAGGCACCTGATATGCAGAAACATTCATACGTTGAATTGGGGTTTTGGGTACAAACCTCTAGTTGCTGTGTGGTTCATGCACATTTTCTCCAGTTGCATTATAACTATTTTAAAGTCAATTCACATGCAGTTTATTGCTTATATAAAAGTAAATGTTCTATCACTTTTATCATGATGGATAAGAGAGGGAGACGTAGCTGGCATACGTGCCTCTGTTGGCCTTGCTACTACCAACATGGTCAAAAAACAAAGTTGGCTGCCAGGTGGACTCTCAGCTCTTTGACTGGCACCTATTTGTCTTACTTTCCTTATTCTGTCTCCTCTGTCCTCAATGTCAGACCTTAGAATGTCTTCCATTGTTCCAAGTGACCCCATAGTGTATCTGTCATGACCAGTAGATGTGATCATGTTTTTTGTTCACAGATATGCTGGCCTGAGATGCATTGTATCACTACATAATTTGCTCACACAAACTGGAAATTCATAAATAAGCCTTCAGAAAAAGAGAAAGGATGCCTTTGTAAGCTTAACAATTTGGCGCTGATTATAGTCATGTGTGCATTTGATCATGTCTGTGCAGCATGCTAGCAGAGCAGTGTGACAGTGGCAGACAAATGCAATGAAAATCCCTGTCGCCTATAATTAGCTTCCTCTGGGTTAGCCTCCCCACCCCCCACCCTCCACCCCCCACCCCCCACCCCCCAGCCCTTCATGAAGGAACGGAGTGGCAGCAATTAAGCTTAATTTCCTAATGAAGGGGGGTAAGCTGTACCAGACTGGGCTGTGTATAAGTCCAGTCTGTCCAAGTGGCCCTCTGTGTCAAGTGGATTCCTCTGTGTAGTGAGTTAAGGTAACTACTGGCTGAAGCCTACAGTGCCTGCTTGTTAAATGCATTAGGACCTCTATTCTTTTTTGTTTTTAATGTTTCCTCTTCTCAGAAAATGTCAATACAGAGAACATAGGGTATTTGGAACGGCGAATTCTGTACTCTGATAAATTTAAAATGGCCAAATGGATGTAAAATTAAAACAATATATTCAATCAATCATGTAAATTCATTAATAGAATTTAATCTAATGTTTAAAATGTGAAGTAAACCTATAGCCTTTAAAGGGCTGAGGGTAGCACTGTAGTTAGACATGGTGCCCTGAGTTTCAATCCCCACCTCATGCTGCTGTACCACCTTGTCCTGAATAATACCTGGCTGTATAAATGTGCAAGTAGCTTGGTATACAGGCCTAATGTCAGATATATGCAGAAAATAAGTGTTATCCAGTTATATTAGACCTTTGTATACCCAGAGTTTGGAGGTCTGCCAAATGAATACATGTAAATGAACAAAGTGCAAATCTTTGGTATGGTGTTCATATCAGGCTAATATGGTTCATGCTGTTTTGGCTATTTAAACACTTTCTCAAACCAGATAAAGCTGTTTGGATTCCAGTTCACTGAGCTGAGCCAGAATACATGGTGTGTGCCTTTTTTTTTTTTTTTTTTTTTTTTTTT